>PVLA01009862.1:0-69938 GCA_004027455.1 Hydrochoerus hydrochaeris
GGGGGATATTTAAACATAAAACATAACAGAAGCTGAGGCATTAAAGAACTTTCTATATTTAAGGCAGAGCATCTCACAGTGGATATCCAAATACTAGCATGTTGGTATCTGTATTTAACTGGGAATATGTTGGGAGAGCAGGTTGGAAGAGCCTCCTCCAAGCCTGCTAAACAAGCTTCCCAGGTGATCTTAATGTACTCAGGTTTGAAAACCAGTGGTTTGGGCAGTGCTCATTTTGGCTAGAACAAAATGCAAGAAGGGAATGAGATGCTAGTACTAAGGAGTCAGGGGTGAGTTGGGTAAAGTCTTTAGATAGTGGAAGAATCATAACTTTTATTCTGACTGTGAGAGGAGGTGTGTCTTACAAGGGTCACTGTGACTGCTGGATTGGGAATAGACAATAGCAGGGGGAGGTGAGAATGGAGCCAGGGACACCTGTTTGGATCCTGGAGTTTGGAGGCAAGTTGATGATGATAGATTGGACTAGCTGGTGGTAGTGGTAGTGAGAAATGACTAATTATGAATACACTTTTGAAGTAGAGATGATAGGATTCACAGATGAATTTACTATGGGGTTTGAGAAAAAGAAAGTGATTAAAAGGAGTTAAGGCTTTTGCATGGGCCTCCTAGTGAATGGAATTGCCACTGGTAGAGTGGGGGAAGCCTGGAGTTGAGCAGCTTTGCAGGGAGGATCAGAAATTCAGGTTTGCTAATGATACTCAGCAGGAGATGTCTCCTAAAAGTCCCAGTAGAAGCACTGACAGAGAATGTAAGGGGCAGCTATGAGAAGCTGAGAAGTAAATTTGGAAGCTATCAGCATATTGATAGTGTTTAAAACAATACATGAATTGTGGAGTGCTTCAGGCAATAAATTTCTGATACTCATGTGGTAAATATTAAAAAACGAGTCATTTCCTTAAGCACCGAAGTGAAAAACCTGCATACTGGTTAACAGCCACAGTTTTGAGTAGGTCTGGCCTCTCCTTTCCCTGGATGATTGTGTCAGTACTGGGTCAAAAAAAAGATAAATCACATAGTTAATCTTACATCGTTAATGAGCAGTCCCATTATGCTTTATATGATTTCATATGATTCATCACTGCATAGATTTCTGATTCTGTCATAGGGAGTAGAATCTACAGAACCTACTGAGCCACACCCAGAATACCCAGCTGGATAATCACCTTCCTGATACTCTGCCAGGAATTCGATCCTGGTGCCTATGGCCCAGTAACCACACTGGGTCCCATTCAGAATCGCTGGAAATGCTTCCTTGTGATTGTGTTGTTCAAATTGCTTGCGTTTAATTATCACTTTCCTGTAGGGAATTACACATAATTAATGCAATTAAATTTAAGTGTGTTGTCAGTGGACAAGATATTTAGAAAAGCTTTAAGTTAATACTCCAATGCTTCTCTCTCTCTCTATTCAAAATTTAGGTAACTTTATTCATTGTCCTGTCCAGTTTTGATTCTTTTCTTTAGCTTCAAAGTTAGGCTCTCATACAGTTGACATTTGTGTACAATTTGACTTGGGGCCAAAAGCTTATTTTCTCTGTTGTCCCCCAGCTTCCAGATTCGCGCTTCCTTTGTCTCACTCAGGGTCACCTACATTTCCTCCTTTCTTCCTCTCCAAGCTGCAAAGAGAAGGAAATAGCCAACGAGGACAGTAGTCTTCCAAAGTCTTGCTCTAATAGCTATCTCTAAAGTTTGTTCCGAGAAGATACAAAACTTCACTGCTGATGGAGAGAATAGCAACTTTTTAGCCAAGAAAAATTTTCAGTTTAAGTCTATCTACAGTAGACTTAGGTTGCTTGCCTCTTTCTGGTGGGTTACTTTTTACAGAACTGGATACTGTTGCAAGCAGGAATTTTGAAATAACCACATTCAAACAGCGGTATAACTCTTTTTAAGAGACTGAATAGAATAAATATATTTAATCAGAGATGTATACTTGCCATCAAATATTATATTTATATATTAAATACAATTATAGAAGTCACTAAGATGATTTGACTGAAATGATAAAGAGATTATGGGATTACTGGCTATATATATATATATATATATATATATATATATATATATATATAAAATATATGCACATATATAATATATATTAGCAAATTTTAGATCATTTTCCATGGTTTTTTTCTTCTGCTAGTTCTCTTCTTTTAGGTGTCCATATTTTTTGGAGCCAGGTAAGCAAAATACAGTACAGCTGCTAGAGAGCAACTGTACTGGTTAACTTTTTAAACTATGGCCTCAACAATAGTTGTTAATTTAGGAAGAAAATATATTTATGCAAATTAACAGGAATTGGAGAAAGAAAGAACTCATTTGATGGAAGATGTAACTGCAAACAAAAGGAGGATGAAGGAACTAGAAGATAATTTGCTTTACCGCTTGACGAGCACTCAGGGGTCCCTGGTGGAAGATGAGAGTCTAATTGTTGTACTCAGTAACACCAAAAAGACAGCGGAAGAGGTGACACAGAAGCTGGAAATTTCTGTGGAGACAGAAATTCAAATTAACTCAGCCCGGGAGGAATACAGACCTGGTGAGTCTGGTAATGAAAGACAAATGTCACAAGAAAATGGAGCAAGAAAGAAATGAGAATTAGACAAAATGACTGAAGCAGAAAGTTTGACAAGTGACTATGCAAAGTGGAGTGGCTAGTTATGTTCTGTGGCTTCTTTTGGGAATGTCAGTCAATTTGAGATGAAAAAAATTTGCATTAAAGCCTAAATTTTTAAGATACCTGTAATTCATGCTAGTTGGGAAGTCCTTTAATGCTCTGATGAACTTACTCTTAAGTTAGAAAGTAAAGAGGAAGAGTTTTTGGTTAGACATCTGATTACAAACCAGGCATATCTGTGCAATCAATGTGGTACTGGGGATTGTTCACTAGTTGTTTAGTGTTCGGTAACTGTGTATCAGTGCCTTGTTTATAGTCTTTGTGTTCAGAAAATGATGCTCTGGCCTTTGTCCTCAGTTACTGATTTACAAATAAAGGTTCACTGATTATTCAAAGAACCTACTGTAAGTGTTTGTGCTTTCTCATTCCTCCTGGACAAAGAATGAAATGATATCTTCCATGGCTGGAGAGTCAGGAGCATCATCTTTGTGAGAGCTTGTTTTGCAAAACTGAGGCCAGTTTTAGGTACAAATTTCTCATGAGCTTCACAGTAAGATCATAAAGGGCTACTGGATGTTAAATACAAAGCATTTGAATTCCTTTGGTTGTCTCTTTACCGACAGTAAACATTGTAAAATATATTTTTAAGAGCTTAAAAGCTAAAATTAGTAGAACCATTTGATAGCAGAAATAGCAGACTACCTATACAGGGCTTATACATAAATATTAAAGACATTGAAGAGGGAGCATTGGTATAGATATGACTGTGAGTTGGCAGCTGCTGCTAAGGCAAAAAAAAAAAAGCTGTTTTCACTTAAAGTTTAGGCTGATCATTTGGCAGGGATCATTTATTTCCCACTCTTGTGTTCATGCAGCTTTGCTCTTTGTCTTTCAGTTGCTACTCGGGGCAGCATCCTCTACTTCCTCATCACTGAGATGCGCTTGGTTAATGAGATGTATCAGACTTCGCTCCGCCAGTTTCTGGGCTTGTTTGACCTTTCCTTAGCCAGGTATGCCTGTACTCAGGAAGCCAAGCTGAATTCTTTATCTGTGGACTAGAATGATGACATTACATTTATTATTTCTTTCTTGGTTAGGAAGAGTCTTTTATGTTTTGTAATCTAACATTAATATAATTGCCAGTGTGTTCATAATTATTCTGATTTATCATCTTATGCTCAGAGAAAGCTGTCTCAGCTGTTCATCCATGGATTTGATTTATTTGGCTTCATGTGTGACTGTTAAACAAGAAAATTTTCGCAACATCATTGCGAGTCATAACATCCTGTGGATAAAATGGATTTAGACAACATTAAGAATTGTATGCTACTTCATGTTGAGAGAGTGCTTGTAATTTTACATTTAGGAGGCTTACTCTTGATGTGTAAAAATAAAAATTGGTTCTCCAAAGTTAGATATTTTCTATTAAAGGCAACGGAGAGAATGGAAAAGGGCAGTAGGGTAAGCCTGATTTAAATGTCTTCTTTTTCAGGTCTGCCAAGAGTCCAATTACAAGCAAGAGGATTGCTAATATCATTGAGCACATGACTTACGAGGTTTATAAGTACGCTGCCCGGGGGCTGTATGAAGAGCACAAATTCCTCTTCACCTTGTTGCTAACCCTGAAGATCGACATTCAGAAGAACCGAGTCAAGCATGAAGAGTTTCTCACTCTTATTAAAGGTCGGTAGAAAAGCTTGGACATGGGTGTCAGAATTATTGTAAGGGCCCTTTGCAGTATTCTTTTAGATTATAATGTTTTCTTTGCATTGCATTTAAAGTATATGAGAGGTTTTATTTGCTCATTTATAGAATGGATAATAAATATTTGCTAAAAATCCTACTGTGTGTCTGTGTCCCTGGGCATGGAACAGGCATTTGGAACATGTCAGGGAAAAAAATTCCCCTTGGATAAAAGTAAAGTACTGAGGACAATGGACCAGCACTCATCACTTGCTGAGCATGCTATCTATATGTTCTGGGATTTATATGAATTAAATAAGTTCTTGATGATCTTGCTATGTATATTTTACCAACCTTGCTTTACATGGGACTTGAAGTTTGAAAAGGTGAAATGATGTGCTTAAAACTACTCATGAAGAAAATGGCAAAGCCAATATTTTAAGGATTATCTTCTAAACTCTAGACCTCATGTCTGTTACCATCCTGCCATCCTGTATGCTTTCCAGTATGTCAGCCGCACTCCGATACGGGGTTCAGTATTATTTCCATGAAGGAATGCACTTTAACCTGAATTTAGAATATCAGGAGCAACTACCCATCAGGGAACTCATGCAGCTGGTGGCCAGTCAGTGAGGCCAGAAATCAGTAATGTACTATGGGTCCATTGGAGAAGACAACTCCTCTACCTGCATATTTATGTAAGGTGCTGTGTCTCCATTTCCTTATTGTCCACACATTCTGACTGGCAAAAGTTGGAAAATGAAGTTTAGATGCATATATGGGAACAAGAGTTCAAAGGTGAGAAACAAAAATGTGTGTGTGTGTGTGTGTGTGTGTGTGTGTGTGTGTGTGAGACAGAGAGGGAGGGAGGGAGGAAGGCAGAGAGAGGGAGAGAGAGAGAGCAAGACCGTAAATCAAACATTTCTGAATTAAGATCTAAATGAATGAGTTTTGTTGCTATTACAAGGCAGCAAATGTATTTAGGTTAGGAAGGTTTAACTTGAGAAGATAACAATTAATATGTTGTCCTTAACTGTTGTCATTAATATGAAGTGTAGTTTTGAGTCTTAAGCAATTCACATCTTTTACTCATCTTGCAAACAAGGGGAATAAAGTATACGCTATATTCAAATACATATGCATATAAAATGCTTTGTATTTGTATGACTGGGGCCCTGCACTTTTCAGGTCACCCATGTTCTATCTACACTATTACAGCTCTTAGTATTAAAAGGTGGGGCCTTTGGAGGTAGTTAAGTCATGGGGCAAAATCCTCAACCATAAAATCAATGCTCTTATAAAGAGTTTGGAGAGAGATCCCTCAACCCTCCACCGTGTGAGCTTTCACAAAATTTGCTGTCGGTGACCCGGTGGGTGGGCCCTGGCCAGACACCAAATCTCCTGGTATTGTGATCTCAGACTTTCTGTCCTCCAGAGCTGTGATAAGTGAACTTCTGCTGTTTGTCCGCAGAGCACCACCCAGAGCATAGCATAGCAGCCAGGTGGACCGGGACATGTAGGAGAAACAGCCTGCTTCTGATCTTTTATTTATGTCTAGGTGTGAAGGAACAGTTTAGGATCTTTCTAAACTTGCTTTAGCTAAGGCACTTTATGTCACTGTGATATAATAACATCCACAAGTTTTCATTGTGAGCATGTGTCATTTTAACAAAGTATCACGATAAAAATCCACATTTACTTCCCCCTCAAATGAGAGTTCAAGGAATGAAAGAAATAAAATAATTCTTAGTCATCTCAAGAATTTATTTTGAATTATTCCATTCTCAGCTGTTTATTCATGAAATACTCTGTTAAACTGATGTCACATTATCCAGGAATAGGTCCCCTTTCCCAAGATACAATCATTCCTTGTGCCCCACTGTACACTTTTGGAGAAGGCAAGATATTCACAACACAGTTGCTTTCCAAACACTGAGTAATACTTTGGCCTGTGAGGAACACCCTTTCTTTTAAAAGAATAGCTTTTCTCTAACTCACTGGTGAGTATTTTATTCTTTTCAGTTTACTGAAAAATGAGCAGTTGCCATGAAAATTGATGTGGCATTTATTAAATACAGTGCTATTGTCATTAGATCTTTTTTGCTCCATGAGGTAAAACAATTGTTTATTTTTTGAGCTAATATTTCCATTGGAATGCCTTTAAGACATACTTAACTGTAGTAAATATACTAAGATGGATTTGGCAAAAGATAACTAATGGTGTGGATGGTGTTTGGATAGAATTTGGCTTAATAAATATCTTGTATATGATATTATTTGCTTATTACATACTGTGTTCAAAGAAAGATTTTAAAGGTGGTTCAATTGATTGCTTATAGCTGTGAAAAATAATATTTAAAGCCTATTTTCCCTGAACTGCTCTAATGGATGTTACTTATTACACATCATATTTTAAAGAAGATTTCCTAATGCTTTCTTTTACTTAAAATATGATTATTTATACACCCAGCTTTTCTGATGTGGGCAACAGTAATATTTTTAATGTTCCATTTATCTTATGGTGTCGTAAGAGATGAGTTACACAAGTGTTAAGTTAGTCATTAGTGAAATAATGGAAATCATTAGCAAATGGAAATTTTTGCTGTGGTTAGATTGAGTGAGCATAAATGATTAGCACAGAGGCCCTGGGATGTGTTGAAAATGAATGTAGATAATGTATATGTTTGTAGAAAAGAATCCTTCAAACATACCTAGTACTACTGAGATTCTTAGATAAATGCTCTATTTAAAATTACTTTGTACCGCTATTGGACATCTCAGTACTGACAGTAACTGCCCAGTAGTGACCACTTACCATGTCCCCAACCCTGTGTGAGGGTGCTTTACCCATTTACCTCATGACACCCAGGCTTCTTTGGTCCCATTTTACAGATTTCAAAATATAGGGTCAGGCAGATGAGATGATGTGTTGTAGATACTAGCCAGGCAGAAAGCAAGGGTAGAATCCTGCACCTGCCTGATTCCAGAGCTATATTACTGATTATTTAATGTTTTTCTAAAATCATGTATTCATTTATTCCATTTTGAGGCATAATCTTCACCTGATTTATATTTCTGTGCTCAACACACGTTAAGGTACTAAAATAATTTGAATTAAAAATTTTAATAAAAATTTACTAAATGAATTATTTCTCAGTAAAGATAGAACAATCTGGTAACTTTTGATGTTTAATCTCAAAGGTGGTGCTTCATTGGATCTTAAAGCCTGTCCTCCTAAACCAGCAAAATGGATCCTGGATATGACTTGGCTGAATTTGGTAGAACTTAACAAACTTAGGCAGTTTTCAGATGTCCTCGATCAGGTAACATGTTCTTTGAATCAAGTTAAGTAAATGTCACGGCAGCTTTCTTATTTATCACTAGCAATAGTTTGTGGGGAGGAGAGATACTTCTCAGTACCGTAACTCTTCGGTGTTATTAGATGGACTCAACCTTCCTTGTAGCTCCTCCACTCTCTGATGAAGCATGCCGTTCACTTGAGACTGGCCTTTCAGGAAGAACTAGTGCTGTTTTGGGACATAAATCTCTATCATCAATTGAAAGCTCATAACTAGAAAAACTGATAAAATCCATCTGATTAAATAATTATGTGTCTTAAAAAGATTTCTAATAGTTAAACTAAAATGAGTATGAACAACTTCCCTGTGATACAAAGGTTCATTTCTGTCTCCCTTCTTCCTCTCTTGCTCTTCCCATTACACTGCCTTAGTTAGGCATGCAGGCAGAGACCTCAGGCAGAGACTTGACAGCTTAATCTTTAAAAGTTATTATTGTCCTTCCAGAATCAGTCAGATCATGATGAATTGCAGAAGTGTTGGAAAGTTCTTGAATATCAGGTGACATGGACTTGGAGTGAAAACCATTCTTTTGGGTTAAATAACTACTTTTGGAGATAACAATGCCCTGTAGTTTTTTCCTCATGTGATGACCCCGGTGAGGTTTCCTGGAAGACAGGCTGGTATTGAAATTGTTCCCTTCTGGAGCCTGTATAATATACCTGAAAATTTTCCATATTATAGCCTTTCATGATTGAAATAGGTTATTATCTTTATTCTAACATGATATTTTCTAAATATGAACATGAAATGATTTCTCCTTTGCTTAGACTACAACAAATAAACTCGAGGCTTCAATCAAAAGAATATCCCAGAGAACATAAGATTATTTTTATCTGTAGATGTTGTTTGTTCAGTGCTTTTGATATGCTTGCCTCTGCAAAGCTTGTATTTCTCTGATTTCTGAGCTCTGGAAGATAACGTACTGCATTCTTTTATTCATTAGCAATTGCCTGCAGGTCACAGGTGTCTGAGCATGTTTGATGATAATGTGATATGGTATATCTCAGATTACTTTAGATGAATGAAGTATTGACCAAAAACCTGTTTATTTGATACAAAACATGTTTTAAATGCTGCCTTCTGTGTCAGGTGTAGTTCTGAGGAATAAAGAAAACATTAGTGAATAAGATTTGGTTCTTAATCAGGAGAGAATTTTGTGGGCAAATCAGACTTCTTTGAAATAAGGGAAATGAGTCTTTATTTATTTACAGATCTGTTACCACAAAGACTTAAAGGAAGTCAAACAATCAAGGCCTGTTCCTAGGTTGGAGTGTAGACTGGTGTTAATGCAGACTGACTGTGGAACAAATCATGTTTGATTTTACACCATCAGGTTTTTGGGCATTGGACTATGAAAAAGAAGTAAAGAGATACAATTTGCACATGTCTTAAATACTTAGAAGCTTTGATGAATCTGTAAACTATTACCGAAAGATTTTTATGTGAGGTGATACACATATCCTGTGCTATTTCAGATATCCAGAAATGAGAAAATGTGGAAAATTTGGTTTGACAAAGAGAACCCTGAGGAGGAACCTCTTCCAAATGCGTATGATAAATCTCTTGACTGCTTCCGACGTCTTCTCCTTATTAGATCCTGGTGTCCTGACAGAACCATGGCCCAGGTAAAGTGTATACATTAAGTGGAAACATCGGAGACTGTTTTGAAGGAGAATTTCCCTTTAAATTTAAAGAAATGCTTAAAATATCATTACCAATGAGCCTTTCCCTGCAGGCCGCTATGTAATTTTCTAGCAGCACAAATGTGAAAAATGGAAAAGTAAATAACAAATAAATTAGTGAGGTGTACCTTAGGCTAAGTGATTTATTAAGCTCTTTTTGGCCCAAGTGGGGCAACAAAAGTAAATGAGAAAACCATGATTCTAAGCTTGGCATATGAGGTGTAACATAAAGCTAATATATTGTTCTTGTGCCTCATTTTATAATAACTCAAAATGATACCACTGCTCTGTTGCGCTAGTAGTAAATTAGTGCTTATTTAAACAAGAAGAATGTAGAGGCGGGAGGGAGAAAGTGGTCTAGACGGAGGGACCTTGTGCCCAAAGCCAATGTTATCTGCCCTCTCAAATGTCATAGCTCTCGGTGTGGGAAAATAGGTTGAACTGAAACTTCATGGAGTTTACATCTGAATCTCAACTGCAAAAGGTTCTTTCCAACAGAATCAACTTGCCAGCTAAAATCCTAGAGGTTTTCCCACTAACAAGACTTAAATCTCGCTTTCACAGTTAAAAGTTTCACTCCATAACTGCTTCTCAGGCAAAAACCACGGAGTACAGTAGGCTCTGATGGAATGTAGGGCAGGTTGCCTTTCCTTCTCCAGAGGGGGTGTTAAAAACGTATGGAGTGACCACCTCCAAGTCCACTTGGGGGCCGTGGAGTCATGAAAACAACTAGAAAGAATGATTTATTGAGAAGAGAAAAATGAGTTTTGCTACTTAGGACACTGAGATAACCTTTCCTTTCAGTTTTTCTTTGTTCTCCATTACTTTTATTCTGCCCAAATGAATTGTCAAATAGTTGCCTTATTTCTTCAGGGATATATAGAAGTTTCAAATTACATAGACTGACCGACTTCCTTCCTTCCTTCCTTCCTTCCTTCCTTCCTTCCTTCCTTCCTTCCTTCCTTCCTTCCTTCCTTCCTCCCTTCCTTCCTTCTGAGGTTCAATGCTGAAACATAAGTCCAATAAGCTTCTTTGTAACATTGCCTTCTCTATCTCAGCTCTGCTATTTCTAGGCTGGCCACAAACATGGCATCCTTACTGGTAACCTTTTGTTCTTTCATATCTACTCTAGTACATTCTGTATAGCCTAGAAGAAATGAAAGGAACCTGTGATTTCTTGGCCTTTTTCAGTCCTCCGTGGTGCCCCATGTTCCTTATAAGAATACTGAAGTACAATACAAGGCCCAGAGGCCCGTCTAGAAATATAGTATATTCTCTGACGTTTTTATTCTCACTTTAGAGTCCTCTTGTGAATTCTTCTGAGACAACTTCATGGGATGCATACTAGAAGATGTGCAGTTTAAATACAGTCAATTCCTATTCCCATCAGGCTATGCATTACCGCTTCTGTGCATTTTTTCTGAACATGACTGTCCACATCAGACAGTATTCAGTGGCTTGGTTGCAAGAATTCTGCACAGTCAGAAGGTGTCTTATGCTACATACACTTTTGCATCTCAAAATATTCCACAAACAGAGATCAGTCCATGTGAGAAGACTTGTTAGTTTAATTTTTTTCCTACTTAAAGGTTGTGTCAGATTTATTGGGACCAGATATACTAGAGTAAAATGACCTTCAAATGATCCTAACAGTGTGACTGTTAAGAATGGGGCGCTGTGTTTCCATCGGTGTTAATGTGGTGCTACCTTTATTGGATTGGCAGTTTGTAGAGAGGCCTGGTTGACCACAAGAATTAGCTCTTACATAAGGTATACACATATCCTTTCTTTCCTGGTCATTGTTGTGCCTTTTTCTGCTCCAAAACTTCTGTTTGTATGTCTTTTGAAAGGAATGATCACCACTCAACCTATCTAGCTGTCCTCTTTTCTGAGGTAAATGCCAGTCAGCATTTGAGTAGCAACGTAAGTATCAGTTTAAATGTTCCTTTCCTTCTTTGATATATTTCTGCAAGATTAATTGCTTCTGTACTTTCACATCGTCTTTTAGGGTGTCAATTCTTAAATAAGTTTATTTGCAATTGCTTGCTCAAAGTATGACCAATCCTAGACAGGAGCAGGTTTACCAAAAGCAGGTTTATTTGTTTGCCACCCTGTCACAAAGTCCTGTCATTCTTCCTTGGTTAGAGGAATGGGTTGGTGTTGAAGTTTCATACCTGTTATATCACAGGAATTCCTTGCTGTGGAAAGACCCCGGCATTCAGGGAGTTATGGTCCTTTGACTCATTGAGAAAATTCAGGATGGTGGATTAAAGTCCAAGTAAAAAAAGATAAAGGAATATACTCTTTTCAGCACATGTATGTGTGGTTTCAGGTCTATGACTGCTGTGTCAGAGGCTTATCAGCAACTGTGGACCATTCTTATGCATTATGTATTTGCATCATGGACTCATTGCAACCCTAGACTTAGAGCTAATTTGAATCTGGCTATGGCCTCATCTGAGAATATGTGTTTAGGAATAGGAATTTCATTCACAAAAATTCAGTCTTAATTTCCATTATAAGCAAAATAGCCTTCCCAATCATCTATTTCCAGAGTTGTTAAGCTAGGGCTCACCAGCATAAATGGATCCAAATGCCCAACTTGTGAACTAACAGTAATTTTCATATTTTTGTGGTGCTGGAGATGGAATCCAGGGCCTTGTGCATGTGAGGCAAGAGCTCTACCACTCAGCCACATCCCCAGCCTATATTTTAAATATTTCAAAAATCATAGAGAAGGATAACATTTTGTGATCTGTAAAAATTATATAACATCCAATTTCAGGGTCTATAAAGTTGTTAAGGTTTTATTTTACTTAAATATTCATATAGGATAAAATGTGATGTTTCATTCTGCATACACATGGTGGAATGCTCAAGCTGACCATGAAGTTTATTGGAACATATCCGTGTCTGTTGGCTTGTTCATTGTCTCTGCTTTTCTGGTTTAATGGTAGAAATGAATCCTTGCAACAGAGACTATTTGGCCTACATTCTGTGACATGTGGCCCTAGATATACTGTAGCGTGTTAACTCATGCCTTAGATGGTGATGTCTGTGCTGAGTCAATGCTGAGTTGTGTGGTGGTATGAAGCGTGCTGGGCTCCTCACTGACCCGGAGGAGAAAGCACTTGAATCTGGATGAGGTTCTGTATGGAAATGCTGCAGGGCTGGCAGCTACCTGAGGCTGAGAAGCAGCCCCAGCTTTGGAATGGCTGAGCATCAAGCCTTCCATCCATCACTTTCCTGGCTCCAGAGCCCAGTGCTTCAGGGAATGACTGAATGTGTAAATAGAGTAGACTTCTGAGGAAGTCAAAGAACATGTCAGGCAAACTTAAAATACCTATCAGAAGACTGCAGAGAAACGTGCGGGCGTCTAGGCCCGGGATGGAAACTTTGAGAGTGGATCTTGCCGACCTAGAAAAAATTATTGACAGGCATGAAAATAACTGGCATTGCTGTATCCTTGCATTGCCACTGGGGAGCCCTGCCAATGGGGGCTCCAACCAGCCCTTCTTGAATAGGGAGGCCGGCTGGGGTACATTTCCCCAGAGTTACCTAGAGACAGTTGCTAGGGCAAGAAAATCCATCTACTCTACCAAACTGACCTGGCTTTTAGGCTGCTATTGGTATGATGCACTGGACATTTGGGGAGGGAATGAGACCTGAGATTGCAGTGAAGAAATGAATTCCCAGCCTTTTCTGAATTAGTCGCTATAAATTTAAGAAACAGAAGTACTCATCTTTTTTATTTTTTACATTCTTATGGGTAATATGGGTATTTCACAGCAGATCCTTTTAAAAAGAACCCCTTGGAGCCAGGCATGGTGGCACATGCCTGTAAACACAGCTGAGGCAGGAGAATCACCGAGAATTCAAGGCCAGCCAGGGTTGCATACTAAGTTCAAGGCCAGCATAGCAAGACTCTCTCTCTCTCAAAAAAAAAAAAGATTAAAAGAAACCCTTTACTTCTCCTGTGAATGATAAAGCATGTTTTGGGAGTGTCCACAGATGGGGAGCAATCAGGAAGTAGAATCTTTCTGCATGTTGAACAGCTTGGACTCACTTGTGGCTTATTTCTCTCTTTTACCAAGGTGTTAGAGGCATTGGCAAGCCAGGAGATTGTAGTGGTCACTACCCTCCATTCTAACCTGTAATGAGAACAAGCATGAGTGAGGGACCTTACACCGATTGTAAGCTTGGAGATTTGGGTTATGGCAGTCATTTCAAAGATGAATAACAAGACCTTACATCTGAGGGGAAAGTCTGTGTTACTGGTTGAAACAAACTCTGAATACTTTTAAGCCAAAGATAATAGTTTAGCCAGCCCCATCTCCCTTCAAGTCTTGTTCTGTCTGAAAGCCCTTTGATTCAAGGGAAGCCTCCTTTGAAGCTTTTTTGTATATTTCTAGATATGAGGGTAGGGAGCTATTTACCTGACTTGGAAGAGATTGCAGCTGTGTTGCACCTGTAGGTAGACTTTACTTGCTTTGTGAGAATGATTAGTCTGAGTAATAGCACTGAGAAGAGAACCTGTTTTTTTCTCTGGATTGGAAGAAGACATTGGAATTGGAGGAAAATTAGCTTTGGTGAATCTAGTTATTTTTGAGGGAGAAAATAGAAACTAAGGATTGTACTCAGCATCCTATTTTTTGAAAAATAAAATTCTCTTTTGGTCTTGTTTGGAAAAGGAGAGATTGTTACTGGAATTTTTTTGTGGTAGATCATAAAGTTGACAAAGCCTGTGACCTTGTGAGCATGCGTTTCGTTCAAAACAAAGTTACCAGAAGAAAGAGATGAACCCAAAATGGAGAGGGAGAAAGATTATGGATTAAAACCTTAAAATTTCATCCATTTTATTCAGAAAATGTCTAATAAAGTTATTCAGTTGTAGATATTTGATAATTATCTAGTCAATAAGTATGTATTGTGCTGGTTACTTGATTTAAATACATATATTTGTATTAAAGCATCCCAAAGAAAAATATTTTTATTTGTTAAGAAAAACAAAAAGCAATCAATGTACTGAAATAGGCTCTAGAGAGTCACCCAACTTGGAAACTAAACTTCTAACTATATGATTTTGTGCGTGACAAGTAACACAGGCTCTCCAGCTGTAGAATGGGATAGTAAACAAGCAGGAAGCAAATAAGACAAATAATTATCTTCCCTATTTCCTGGCAGGTTACTATGGATGTCTTTGAGATATTCAGAAAAACTGAATTTTAGAAACCATACTACTTGCATACATGAGGGAGTTGCATGAACTATTTTGTTGAATTTTTGAATTACTGTTTTTGGCAGGCCCGCAAGTACATCATGGACTCTATGGGAGAAAAGTATGCAGAAGGAGTTATTCTGGACTTGGAAAAGACATGGGAGGAGTCTGACCCACGGACCCCACTCATCTGCCTCCTGTCTATGGGCTCTGACCCCACAGACTCCATCATTGCCTTGGGGAAGAGATTAAAAATAGAAACCGGTTACGTGTCCATGGGGCAGGGCCAGGATGTCCACGCTCGGAAGCTCTTGCAGCACAGCATAGCAAATGTAAGACCAAATGTCTAATTCTAGAAACACCGCAAAGTTGTGATGTGAACATTTCTATTTTATTAAAAATATTTTATAGAATAGGTATTGGGAAAATTGTTCTTGCATGGCCACAAAAGTTGGCTCCAGTTGTTTTGTACAAAATCTCTTCTTAGACTGATAGAATAACTTGCTGCAAAAGATGCAGCTTTCTATTCTCTAAGGCTTTCATTTTTGGAGTGGTCAGATTTTCAGACAAGTTTCTCCCACACTCTAGAGAATACATTCCTGCCAGTAGTGAGAACTCAGTGGCAGAAAGAAGTACTCTAATAGGTCTCAAAGTTCAGTGGGGAAACTTTCTTTCACCAGTGGTACCTGTATTCTTATGGTACTGATTTCTGGTCCAATCCCAGTCTTTTATTTTGCCTCTAAAGGAATCAACTTCCATCTTTCATGGGGGAAGAAGGAACCCCCCAGGAGTTGGACTTTGCCTTCTACCTTTAGCCCCTCTTGCCCACTTACAGAGCAACCCCCTGCCACCTCTTCCTGAATGTTTGGAAAGTTGTGTGATATAAATTAGGTGACAGCATAGCTTCCCCTGATTTTCAGTTTAGGGTTCAGTTTTCTTGATCTTTAATGTTTTTTTTCCCTCACTCTGTCTTTGTCCTTAGGAATTTATGACTTTGTGAATAAAGGTCCTCATTGTGGTAATGGAATTTGGGGAGGGAACTGAGTTAAATGGATGTTTTCAGCTGACCAATATTAGAAGTACTGCTACACTTTTTTAATTAACTGATTGAACCCAGGGCCTTTGTACTGAGCTACATCTCTTGCCTTTTTTATTTGTTACTTATTTATTTATTTTTTGAGATAAGATCTTACTAAATCATTAAGTTTTCCAGACTGGACTTGAACTTGCAATCTTCTTGTATAAGTTTTCCGGGTCATTTTATGTTTTGATTTAGTTATTATTCTTTTAGTCATTGCCGTGACCTCAACCATAGATCATCGCTACAACTGGCAAGATAAGTACAGTGTGGGGCCAGCTGTGGAACAACAAAAACACAGTGCATCTCGATTAAACAGCATTGTATTCATAAATTTTACCTAGGTTAATTTAACATTAATGTGCTTCTCTGTTAAATTTTAATGACTTGATTTCTAAAGAAAGTAGTCATTGAAATCCCTGAGTGAAACATAAAATAACCTCATTTACACTTGCTGTTGTTGGCTTAGGGAGGCTGGGCACTTTTACAGAACTGCCACCTGGGACTCGATTTCCTGGATGAATTAATGGACATAATTACAGAAACTGAGCCTGTGCACAGTGCTTTCCGCCTGTGGGTGACCACCGAGGTGCACAAGCAGTTCCCCATCACACTCCTTCAGATGTCCATTAAATTCACCAATGAGCCTCCACAGGGTCTCCGTGCAGGCCTGAAAAGAACCTATGGCGGTGAGTCCGGGAGCATTGTTGAGTCCCTGGGATTTCTTTTTTCAAAGAAATGATAACGACAGAATTAGCAAATGGTTTAACCTGACCAGAGGTGCCAGACCCCTCCTGTCACCCTCCATGGAAAATACGCTCTGCAGAGCTGGTGAATCCAGCTCATGAAGCCCTGGGTTCTGGTTTCTCCTCTTCCCAGTATGGTTTGTGGAAGTCTATGCTGCTCTCCAGCTGGACACTTTCCTTTCTGTGTTCACATCATCCCTAAAGTAGTGTTGCCTTCTCTTCTGAAATGAAAGTCTTGAGTTAAAATTATGGCCTGCCTTGACTGCACAGAGATAACATGCCCTGACACCAGGTAAGTTACAGGTCAGGTGAGCAATAGCAACGAAGGTGAGCAAAATGAGCCTTTGGTCCTGAGCAACACCAAGACTGCACTATAGGATACCCGCCTGGACCCATGGTCCTCAGAAGGGCTTGGAGGTTGGAGCTGAAGATCACCACACTGGTTTTTCGTTTTGGCAGCTGCTTTGTTGTCTTGGGTGGTTGTCATTCAGCAGTCACTCAGCAACTTGAGTTTCAGTTTTCCCATATGTGAGATGAGACAATAAAATCCTTCCGGGAGGACTGGAATAAATTGTGATTGAGATACATATTTGACAACAGCAACAAAAAATGATAAAAGACATAATTTTTTTTTCATTTTGGAAAATCTGCAGTAAAATTTAAAAACTTTTTTTATTTTATTTAAAGAAATAAAGAAAAGAAAATTAACAAAAGACAGAAAAAACAAGAAAAATACAGAATTCAAAAAAATTAACATCATAAAATCACTAGTTGATGCATTACACATTGTCATCTTAACAATAGTTGTTAAAGTGACAAAATCAAAGCATAAAAAGTGGCTAGACACTCAAACATTGACAGTAAAAACTTCTGTTCAATGATCTAACAAAAATTTAATAATATGGTCATCTATCTTACATACTATGTATACCATTATATCCTTTAGAACACTTTCCTTCCTTTTCACTTTTACAATATCAATTATATCTATTATGCTTTTTGGATACCATTATTCTGTCAGTTCTTATTATTTTTTTACACTAGAGAGACAATATGAGTGTTGTTTATTTCACTAATGAGGATAGTCTCAAGATGCCTCCATTTACCTATAAAGGCCTCAAGATCATTCTTTTCATAGCTGAATAGTATCCCATTGTATAAAAATGCCACATATTTTTCATCCACTCTGTGGTTGATGGGCATTTTGGTTGTTTCCAAGATTTAGCTATTACAAATTGTGCTGCTGTGAACATGGGTACACATATATCACTGTGACATGACTTTTTCAATTTCTGGGAATAGCTGGATTGAATGGAACTTCCCATCCTAGTGTTTTGAGGACTCTCCATACTGATTTCCATACTGATTGCACCAGTCTGCACTCCCACCAACAGTGGAGAGTTGTTCCTTTTTCCCAGCATCCTTGCCAACATTTGTTATCAGTTGTTTTCTTATGGCAGCCATTCTTTCTGGGGTGAGATGAAATCTCAGTGCTGTTTTAATTTGCATTTCTTGAATGACCAGTGATGGTGAACAGTTCTTCATGTATTTGTCATTTGTATATCTTCATCTGAGAAATGTGTATTCATCTCAGATGCCCATTTTTGGAGAGGATCTTTGAATTTGGGGGGCTTGATGTTTTTCAGTTCTTTATATGTTCTGGATATAAGTCCTTTGTCTGAGGGATTGTTGGCTAAAATTCTTTCCCATTCTGTGGGTTTTCTTTTCACTTTTTGGTGATTTCTTTTGAAGTGTGAAATTTTTTTAGTAATATGAGATCCCAGTTGTTGATTCTTTGAAGTATTTCCTGTGTGGTTTGCATTTTATCATGAATTCTCTCTGCACCCCTATGTCTCCAAGATTTTTACCTAGTTTGTCTTCCAGTAGATTTAGTGTTTCTGTTTTAATATTTAGGTCTTTGATCCATTTAGACTTTAGTTTGTGTATGGTGATAGGGATGGGTCTATTTTCAGACTTCAGCATGTGGAGAGCCATTTTTTCCAACACCATTTATTAAAGACACTATCTTTTTTTCCAGTAGACATAATTAGCCCCTTTGTCAAAAATAAGGTGGCTGAGTGTCTTTGTAGTTGTGCTTGCATCTTCTAATCTGTTCTATTGATCCTCAGATCTATTTCTTTTCCAGTACCATGCTGATTTTATCACTGTGGGTTTGTAGTATAGTTTTAAGTCAGGAACTGAGGTGCCTCCTGTCTTGCCTTTGTTGCCCAGAATTGCCTTTGCTATTTTAGGTTTCTTCTGTTTCCAGATGAATTTTAGGAATATTTTTTTTAGATCTGTAAGGTATGTTATGGTATTTTGATTGAGATTGCATTGAATCTGTATAATAGTTTTGGGAGTAGGGCCATTTTCACAAAGTTGGTTCTTCCTAACCAAGAGCAAGGGATATCCTTCCATTTTCTAACATACTCTTCAATCTCCTTTTTTAGAGTAGTATAATTTTCAGCATATAGGTCTTTTACATTCTTGGTTAGGTTGATTCCTAGGCATTTCATTTTTTGAGATGCTATTGTGAAAGGCAATATTTCCATAATTTCTCTCTTGGTGAGTTTTTTGTTTGTGTACAGGAATGCTATTGATTTTTTGGTGTTGATTTTGTATCCAACTATGCTGCTGAATTTGTTTATTACCTCTAGTAGTCTTTTAATGGAGTTTTTGAGGTGCTCTATGTAGAGTATCATGTCATCTGCAAATAATGATAATTTAACTTCTTCTTTTCCTGTTTTTATTCCTTTTATTTCTCCCTCTTGTCTGATTGCTCTGGCTAATATTTCCAGAAATATATTGAATAGCAGTGGTGATAGTGGACATCCTTGTTTTGTTACTGATTTTAGAGTGAAGGCTTTTGGTTTTTGTCCATTTAGTATAATGTTGGCTGTTGGTTTTTCATAGATGGCCTTTATGAGATTGAGGTACATGCTGTCTATTCTGAGTTTCGGTAGGGTTTTTATCATGAAAAACTGTTGGACTTTATTGAAAGCTTTTTCTGCATCTATTGAGATGATCATGTGATTTTTATTTTTGGTTCTGTTGATGTGGTGTATTTTACTGATTTGCATATGTTGAACCATCCCTGCATTCCTAGAATAAATCCTACTTGGTTGTGGTGTATAATCTTCTTAATGATTTGCTGCATGGTATTTGCCAATGTTTTATTGAGAATCTTTGCATTAGTGTTCATTAATGAGATTGGACTATAGTTCTTTTTGGTTGGATCTTTCTCTGGTTTTGGTATCAGAGTGATACTTGCCTCCAAAGATGAATTAGGGAGGACTGCTTCTCTTTCAATTTCATTGAAGAGTTTAAGGAGTATTGGTGTTAAATCTTCTCTAAATTTTTTATGGAATTCAACTATGAATCCATCTGGACCTGGGATTTTCTTTGTTGGTAAGTTTTTAATCACATTTTTGATTTCAGTAACTGATATTGAGTTATTCAAAAGTGTTAAATCATCTTGAATGAGCTTTGGTAGTTCATATGTTCCTAGAAATCTGTCCATTTCCTCTGTGTTTTCCACCCTATGTGAGTAGAGATTTTCAAAGTAGGTGTTCATGATCTTTTGAATTTCCATAGGGTCTGTAGTAATTTCCTTCTTTTCAGTCCTTATTGCATGGGTTTTAGTTTTTTCTTTCTTTTTCTTGATAAGGTTGGCCAGGAGTTTATCAATTTTGTTTATTTTCTCAAAAAAATAGCTCTTTGACTCATTAATTCTTTGTATTTTTTTGTTTCAATTGCATTAATTTCTGCTCCAATCTTTACAATTTTTTGTCTTCTATGAGCTTTGGGTTTGACTTGCTCTTCCTTTTCTAGAAGCTTGAGATGAAGCATTAGGTTATTTATTGGTGTTCATCCCATTTTCTTTTCTATTTTTTTTTTTTTTTGTACAGGGGATTGAACTCACAACCGTGCACTTGCAAGGCAGGTGCTTATGCTGCTGAGCTAAATCCCCAGATCTTGTTACATTTTCTTGATGCAACTATTTATTGTTATATATTTCCCTCTTAGGACTGCTTTCATTGCATCCCATAGGTTATGGTATGTTGTATCTGCATTTTCATCGTATTGTAGGTATTGTTTTATTTCTTCTTTAATTTCATCTGTAACCCAGTGGTTATTCAGAAGGTGTTTGTTTAATTTCCTTGTATTTATGAAGGTTTTGCAGGTTTTTGCCATTGATTTCCAATTTTAGTGCACTATGATAGGATATTATGCATGGGATAATTTTGCTCCCTTTGCATTTGGTTAAGAATGATTTATGGGTTAATATATGGTCTATTTTGGAGAATGTCCCATGTGCAGCTGAGAAGAATGTATATTCTGATGTGGATGTAAACATCCACTAAGTCCATTTGCTCACAGGTATGATTCAGTTCTGTTATTTCTTTGCTGACTTTCTGTCTAGTTGATCTATCTTTTTGTGACAGTTGGGTGTTAAGGTCTCCTATTACAATTGTGTTCTTGTATATTTAATTTTTCATGCCCATTAGTATTTGTCTTATATAGTTGGGTGCTCCTGTATTTGGTGCATATATATTTATAATTGTTAGTTATTCCTCTTGTAGTTTTCCACATACAAATATGTAGTGACCTTCTTTATCTCTTTTAATCCTTTTGGGTTTGAAGTTCACTTTGTCTGAAGACAGAATAGTTACCCCTGCTTTTTTCTGGGTTCCTGTTGCATGGAATACTGTTTTCCATCCTTTGACTTTTAATCTATGAGTTTCTTTTTGAGTCAGATGTGTTTCTTGTATTTAGCATATTGTGGAATCCTGTTTCTTGATTCATTCTGTCAACCTGTTTCTTTTGATAGGTGAATTGAGGCCATTTACATTTATGGATATAACTGATATGTACTGGCTTGACTTTGTCATGTTGTGTTCCTATTGTTGGTTTCCTGCCTTTCTCCCTTGTTTAATTTCTTGTCTAGCCTGGTGGTTTCTTTCTGTTGTTGTTCTGGAGATTGTGGTCATTTTTATCTCTGTCTAGCATGTCTTTAAGTACTTTCTGTAGGGTTGGTTTGGTGGACATGAATTTCTTCAGTTGTTCTTTGTTCATGGAAGTATCTTGTTTCTCCATTAAATTTGAAGGACAGTTTTCTGGGTACATCAGTCTGGGTTGGAAGTTGTTTTCCTTTAGGGCTTGAAATACCCCACTACAAACTCATCTTGACTTAAAGGTTTGTGCTGAAAAGTCTGCTCTGATTCTAATGGGTTTTCCTTGATAGGAGAGTTGTGTCTTTTCTCTAACAGCTTTTAGTATTCTGTTCTTATGCTGTATGTCTGGGATCTTAATTATTATATGTCTGGGTGTAGATTTATGTTGGTTGTGACTGTTTGGTATTCTGTATACCTCACTTATTTGTATATCAGATTTTTCCCCATGTGTAGGACATTTTCTGCTATTACTTTTGTGAATAGTTTAGTTATGTTATTTACATTGACCCCTGCATCTTCACTGATGCCTATTAGTCTTATATGGTTTCTTATGGCATCATCTTGAAGCTGCTGGACTGTCATTTCATGCTGCTTTGTTATTTTTATAAGTTCTACCCTTTCATGATTGCTATCTGTGATCCTGTCCTCAAGGTCTGAAATTCTATCCTCACCTTCATTTAAATGTTTTTGCCAGCTTTCAGCAGAATTTTTTGTTTTTTGGATATCTCTTTGAATTTGTTTCATGGATTCTGCTTGTTTTTTGCCTTGTTCATTCAAAGTTTCAATCAATTTCCCATGCTCCTGTATTTTTTTTATCTATTTCTTCTCTAGCTATGTTGAGCGACTCATTTGCTAATGTTATTTCTGTCTTTATGTAAGACATTATTTCTAATTTGATTTCCTCTATATAGTCTCATGGATTTGTTTCTTTACTTCATTTGCTATCTATTCAGAGATTTCTGGTGTATCACTTTTAAAGTCTTGTATTTCAATGTCACCTGTACTTGCTCCTGATGAGCTAGATGTTTGAGATTGTATTTTGCCTTTTTGTTTTGTCATTTTCACCTTTTGGGTAAATATTTTGTCTTTCAATCCTAACAGTTTCAACTGTCCATAGTATCAATTTTTGGGTCCTACTGTGTGTTTGATGTTTGTCTAATTGCTAAGAGGAGAACCAGTCACCTGAATTCCTCCTCCAGGGCCTGTTGGGTGAGTCCTATATTCTTTCTGGGCTAACTAGCCTAGAAGTATTGATGTAGGGCAACTCTTAGTTCCTGCTGTTGTTGTTCTTCAGGTTGTTGCAGGTCACCAGATCTCCCTGGCTATAGTGTTTGTGTCAGCTGAGGCCCTACTGTGTCACTGGGGGTCTCATAAGCTCTTTTAATTTTCTCCAAGTTAGGGGGAGCATTATTGGTGCACTCCTCAACTTGTCTGATGTTCTCTGTATGGAGGAGGGGATTACTACTCTCTTGCCAGGTTCATCAAGGTCTTACAGTTGGAGGGAGTTTCACTTCTGCTCCTATTTACCCACTGCAGACCTCTATTTTAGGGACAAACTCACCACACTGACTGGAGCCTGCTGAGGTCTTCTGTTTGGGTGAGAGGTTCCTGAGTCTCCCATCCAGCCAGCATGGTAATCCACTGTAGTCCAAGGTTCTGGGAGAAGGGATTCAATCCAAAGATCAACTATAGTACTAGGCCCAGGAGGCAGGTGGGTTCCCCAAGGGGCAGACCTGTGGCAGCAATCCAAGGCGACCCAGGGTGCCATGGACATCCCAGGTGTTCCCGGCTGAAGGGCAGGCCCAACGGTCTCAGTCCAAGGTGACTTAGTCATTCTGGGGGTGTCCCAGGTGTTCCTGACTGAGGGGTGGTCCTGTGGTGGCAGTCTGAGGTGACCCAGGTGTGCTGGTGGTTCCCAGGTGTTCCTGGCCAAGTGGTGGGCCCAGTGGCAGCAGTCTGAGGTGGCTCAGTCATGCCGGTGGCTTCCTAGGTGTTTCTGGGCAAAGGGTGCAGTAAGATTTTTTTAGGGCCACTGCTCACAAGAGTCAAATGTCTACTAGTTTGCAAGATAATGTGGGAACAAAAATAGAAAAATAATATATAACTATATGATACATAATTATTATCTTGGGCACATACTGGAGTTACACCTGGCTTTTATGTATTTTTTCCTTTTTGTTTTTTAAAGTAAGTTTATTGGTGCACTTGAGATATACATAATGATCACATTCATCATAAGGAATTTGTACCTGTACATGATATTGATTCTTCTTTTTCTCAACTCCATCTCCTCTTTTCTTCATTATGCAAAAGCTTTGTTTCCACTCTTTCCTTCTTTTCTCTTCTTTCCTTTTCCACTGTTCCCTCCACAGATCCCCTTCCCATTTGAACAGTTTTCTTCCTATTTGACAATGTCTATTATACATTTTGGTCTTTATTTACACTTTCAGTTTTTCACACTAGAGTAACAATGTGATAGTTACATGTGTGTCTGATTTATTTTACTTAAATCTCAAGTTAATCCTTCTTTATGGCTAAGTAGTACTCCATCACATAAAAAATACATCTTTTTCCATTTGTCATTTGGTGGCCATTTGGGTTGCATTCAAGATTCAGGTATTACAAACTGTGCCCCACATAGACATGAGTTGTGCATATGTCACTGCAGTATGATGCTTTTAATTCTTTCAGGAAGATGCCAAGAAGGTGAATAGCTGGGTCAAATGAAACTTTTGATTTTAATTTTTTGAGGACTGTGCACATTAATTTCCATGGTGGTTGCATCTCTGCACACTCCCACAAACAGTAGAGAAGGATTTCTTCCCCCACCCTGGCTCTGCCAGCATTTGTTATTGGTTGATTTCTTGATGACAACCACTCTTTTTGAGGTAAAATGTGATCTCAGCATCATTTTAATTTGTATCTCTAGAATGACCAGTGAGGTTGAACATTTTTTCCATTTATTTGCCATTTGTACTTCTTCATCTGAGAAGTGTGTATTCATTTCAGATGCCCATTTTGGATTAGATCTTTAAATTGGGGGGGATGGTATCTGATTTTTTTGAGTTCATTATACATTTTAGATATTAGTCCTTTGTCTGAGGAACAGCAGCAACATTTTATTCCATTTTGTGGGAGTGTCAGTTTACTCTGTTGGTGATTTTTTGCTGTGCAAAACATTTTTAATAAGATGAAATCTCAATTGTTCTTTGTAATATTTCTCATGCAGTTGGGGTTTCCTTCTTAAAGTCTTTGCATATAAGTATGTCTTCAGAAGTTCTACCTTTTCTCTATTTCAGCAGATTTAGCATTCCTGTTTTAATATTTAGATCTTTGATCAACTTTGATTTTAGTTTGGTGCATGGTGAGAGACTTGGATTAAATTTTAGTCTTTGGCATGTGGAAAGCCAGGCTTTCTTCCAGTGAACATGCTTGGTCACAGATGAAGCTAAGTGTGTTTGGAGTTGTTTCTGCATCTTCTAATCTGTTCCCTTGATCCTCAGGTCTGTTTTCTTGCCAGTACCATGCTGTTTTTAATCATGGTAGATTCATAACATAATTTGAAGTCAGAGATGTGATCCTCCCTGCCTTTCCTTTGTTACCAAGCTTTTTTTTTTGTTATTCTAGGTCTCTTCTGGTTCCAAATAAATTTTAAAATTATTTTTCTAATTCTCTGAGGCTCTTGGTATTTTGACTGGGATTGCATTAGGAGTGTGGCCATTTTCACTATGTTGGTTCTTTCTACCCAAGAGCAAGGGATATCGTTCCATTTTCTGATATCCTTTTCAATCTACTTTTTGAAAGTACTGTAGTTTTCAAAGTAAAGATATTTTATTCTTCTGTTAGATTGAGTCATAAGTATTTTTTTCATACTATTTTGGGTATAGAAAGTGTGACAGCCACTTTTCTTTTTTTTTTTTTTGGTACCGGGAATTGAACTCACGACCTTGCGATTGCAAGGCAGGCGCTTATGCTGCCGAGCTAAATCCCCGGCCAGCCCTTTCATATTATCTTGAAAGTATAGTTTTTCTAATTTCTCTTTCAGTGAGTTTGTTATTTTTGTAATGGAATGCTATTCATTAAATAATATGTAATTATACGATATATAAATATAATTATTATTTGGGGCAATACTTGGGTTATAGTTGGCTTCTATATAATTTTAGTTAATACTGAATCAGTTACAAACATAGGTTCCAACTATATGCTGCAAATACTAATGTAATTATTATATTAGCTGTGTTAGCAAGCGTGATGGTAGTTATGCTTGTTTAAGTGCCATGATCTTCATTTTCTATTTTATTTTTACATTATCTTGCTAAATAGGCAAGAAATTAACCCAAGTAAGGCTTTTCCCAATCATTTTGGAGATTCTCCAAAGAGAAATTGTCTTTGGATACCCAAATATATATATATTTATATTTTAGTACAATTTGCATTATAGACAAGCTTTAGCATCACAAGGTATGTCTTATATGAAAAACTCTCTCTCTCTCTCTCTCTCTCTCTATATATATATATATATATAAAACAAATAAAAGATAGATTGTAGAAAAATATATTACAAAATAAAGGATAGATAGTAGAAGATAGAGGCAACAGAAGTATTCTAGTCCAGTGCAACTGTGTATTTAAAAGTGTTCCTTGATTTAGTGTAGCCATTTTACATGTTATGTATGTCCTTTGTGCTTAATCTAGCTTTCAATCTGAATATGTTGCTGCCCAAATCTTAAAACTATAATTGCTGAATGAATATAATAAAAATAATTCAAAATAAGTGCAGTTTTATAACAGGAATTTGCAAAACAAATTACTTGTAAAGGAAATAAGAAATAAAAACATTTGAGAGATGTTAAGTTCTCTCTCCCGACTGACCACACAGGTGTGAGCCAGGACCTGCTGGAGGTGAGCAGTGGAGCACAGTGGAAGCCCATGCTGTATGCCGTGGCTTTCCTGCACTCCACGGTTCAGGAGAGGCGCAAGTTTGGTCCCCTGGGCTGGAATATCCCTTATGAATTTAATCAAGCGGACTTCAATGCCACGGTGCAGTTCATCCAAAACCACTTAGATGACATGGATCTCAAGAAGGTGCGCTGTGTTTGCTGCCTGGGGTCTCTGGGAATTCTGGGATGAATGACAGGTTCATCTGAGAGTGCAGCATCAGGGTGAATTATGAACATTTGATAGACTTTTGGGGTCATCTTTCAGTCACAGCAACTTAGATCCCACTTCCTTTTGATCTCAGGGCAAAAATGGAAAAGTTTTGACTGTCATTTTATTTCTCAAAAGCAAGATGACAGCCTATATAGGACAACCCAAAAGGACCTGTTTCAAGGATGGAGGGTTTTGAGTAGTATGGCGAGTAGTATTTCTTTAAATCCCTAAAAAATTAATCGAGAATCATGATCATTTTTGAAGCGTATGCTTTTTAAAAGACCCAACTCAGTATTCTCAATGAATAAAGTTCTAATATTAATATTAAAGTGTGAAAACACATAAATCCATGAAGAATGTCTACATCAGGTCATGAGACTGAGCTTTTTTTTTTTTAATTTTATTTAAAGAGAGGGAGGAAAAAAGCAAAACAGAAAAAAGGGTAGAAACAATACAGAATTAAAAAAAATAAACAGTAAGAAATCACTAGTTGATACATTACATATTGTCTTCTTGGATATAGTTGTTCAAGTTACAAAATTAAAGCATACAAAGTGGACATTCAGTGAGTGCAAACAATACTGTTCACCGATCCAACAAAAACTTAGCAACATGGTTATCAATCCTACACACTTAAATATATATGCAGTTATATCCTTTAGAGCACTTTCTTTTCCTCCTTTTGCTTTTTTAGTTCATTATCTGTTTAGTTATATTATGTTTCAGATTACTTAGTACTTACTGATCTGTTTCATTGTTGTTATTTTTAAAATTTTTTCTTATTTAGTATTTTATTTTATTTTATTTTGAAGGTAGTAAAATACAGCAGAATAAGAGAGGAGAAATCCAACTGAGGCAGTGCAGTGAAATTGGTACAGAACCTCACAGGAGGTTACCGGGATAAAAGCAATAGGTACAACAGTATATCTGGATTTCTTCACAATAGTTGTTCCTTCAATCAGATAGAGTAATATTGAAGGAAACACCTAAATTATAAAAACAGAATATTGAATAGAGCAGTACCATTGATCAGAACAAAGCAAAACAGAGATAAAAATATTTGCCCTCATAGAGATGGCAGAAGAAAATCCCCCTTATTTGCTATATTGCATATAGTCAAACTCGCAAGAGATGCTCAGATCTCTGGCTCTCACTTGCTGGGGAGGGGGATGAGATGGATGTTTGATTCTTAGCCCGCGCACTGGTAGACTCACAGCTGCCCACCAGAACAGCGAGCTGGCTGCCTGTTTTCCCAGCACCCCAAGTTCCAACATGGTGTGGATCTCAGGAAACACTAATATGGTTTTCGCCCTGGGGCGGCGGCGGTGGCTTGGGAGGCCACAGCCACTTACCAGAGCGGAGTCTTGAGCCTGAGCTTTGAGTACCTCTTTGTGTTTGCCTGTTAACTTTTCCTTCTGCATTTTTTTTTTTTTTTTGGTATCTGGAATCAAACTCAAGACTCAGGATCTTATACTTGCCAGAAAAACAACTGACTGACACTGTTGACTATAAGAAAATGGGTGTTACATGGCAGGGCAAATAAGAGCAAGTCACTGTCCAGATACAGGTCAATTGTTCTCTACATGTTCCCAGGGCGTCTCCTGGACCACTGTCCGCTACATGATAGGCGAGATTCAGTATGGAGGCAGAGTTACTGATGACTATGACAAGAGGTTGTTGAACACATTCGCTAAGGTTTGGTTCAATGAGAACATGTTTGGACCCGATTTCAGCTTTTACCATGGATACCAGATTCCAAAATGCACCACAGTGGATAACTACCTTCAATATATCCAGGTTTGCCAACTTCAGAATTTATGTGTAGAAAATATCTGCAGCTTTTTGACCTTTTTGAGATTTGTTTAGCTTGTCTGTATTTAAAAATAAATTTTAATGGCAAGATGTACAAAAGCTTCTGCTGCAAATATATTCTTCATATTTTTAAATTCACTTGATGGTTAAAATGTTTATCTTTCTTTTAAATGTATATTTTGTATGGATTCCTTTCCTGCCTCCTTTTAAAGAATGCCTTGGTGAGGAAATTTCTTTGGGGGAGAGGATGGGTGGGATAGAGTACACTAAGGATTTTATTTAATGAGTCACCTTTTTGAAAGACCTGCCTCAGTATTCTCAATGAATAAAGTTCTAATATTAATATTAAAGTATGAAAGCACATAAATCCATGAAGAATGTCTACATCAGGTCACCTGGGTTTCCCTGTCCATGAGAATTTAGCTACCATAGTTATGGGGAAAAGACAGCCTCTAGAATCTATTTTCCAACCCACTGGGATACAGATGGACTACATTTAGATACAGTTTCCAGGAAGAGTGCTTTGTATAAGAGCTTCATGTAAGAGAGGGTTTCTTAGGCACTGTGGATAGATTATTTGTCATGAGATACTGGTGTGTGTGTGTGCGTGTGTGTGTGTGTGTGTGTGTGTGTGATCAGCCTCCCTCTACTCCCTAGATACTGGTAGCACTGTCCATTAGTTTTAAGAATCAACCATATCCAAATATTGCCCAGGGAACACTGGTGAGTAAAACTGTTCTTAAGGAGCACGGCTCTAAGAAGGAATAAAGGTAGATCTTGAGAGGATGCGCGGGAATCTATAGCGGGAAAATCTGATTTCAAGGTAACCACACTGTTTTCTCTATACCTTGAATTCATTAGATCGTGATTTAACAGTCTCTTTGGCCTCTAAGATTAATCTCACAGTGAGAAACCTAAGGTGTAACAGCTCCAAAGGGCTAAATTTATCAGTATATCAAAGGTTTTTTGATGTATAAGTATAATGAGTTTATCATATATTACCACTTCTGCACTCTCATTAATTCATATCCACTAGTATATTCATGCTACTGTGCTGCATGTGTATTTAAATCATAAGCAGTGAATAGGAAAAGTGCCTGAGAAGATATAAATTCAGGGATGCCTGTGTACTTTTTAATATATGCCTCGTTTCACAGTGAAATTGAGGTAACTCATTAGAAGATATTTTGTAAAAAAGGAATAAAATAAGGGGAAGAAGCGAGGGAAAGCATGAATAAGCCAATAATAAAGTTAAAGGAAAGACAGGCGTAGAAATGTATGTCAATCGGGAAATAAACTCTCTTTTTTCCAGTGACTGAGGAAGTTTGTTTCCTGTTTGTTCTGCTTCAGGTTTTCTCTCTCTCTACCTCTTTGCTTTTCTCTCTGTCACTATTACTCTGTCAGTATTTCTCTTTTTTCTTAATCTCCCTGGAAAAGTACAACTTCTGCCTGTGGTCATGTCTGGGCTGTGCTTGCTAAGGTTCTCTTTTTCTGGTGTCTTATAAACATAACAGCCATGAATTGCACACTTATTTAAACTGGGCTGAACCAGGTTATCAGAAAACAAAACAGCAGCTCACAGCTCTTTTTTTGTCTCCTGTATTATGTATATAATGACAGTATCTTTGATTAAGTTTGGCTTGAGGTACAGACCTCAGTGAGCCGTGATTCTTATTTTATGTTTCTTGGTGTGAACTTTCACAACAAATTTTGATTATTTTCTGGAGAAGTTATTGAGGTTTGTGGACATAATACACACAAATGCTCATCCTAATAGAAGCACATGTAATAAAAGAGTAATCTTTTAATTTCCTGTGATTTGCTTACCTGGGGTGTCTGTTGTTTAGAGCTTGCCTGCCTATGACAGCCCTGAGGTGTTTGGGCTGCACCCCAATGCTGACATCACCTACCAGAGCAAGCTGGCCAAGGACGTGCTGGATACCATCCTGGGTGTCCAGCCAAAGGACAGCTCTGGAGGAGGGGACGAGACCAGGGAGGCTGTGGTGGCCCGGCTGGCTGATGACATGCTGGAGAAGCTGCCCCCGGACTACAGCCCCTTTGAAGTGAGTGATGACATCCTGATTGCACGTCGGCCCTGGCAGAGTCCAGTTGTGGGGGAATGGAGACAAGGAAGGAGGGGGAAAATAATTTTCCTCAAGTTTTTCAGGAGTTAGAAAAAAATTCAAAAGCAAACTTGCTGAAGAAGTTTTTTTAAAAATGTATGAATTATATAATCATTTCAGAACACAGAAAATAAAGAACCACGGTGAGAATGCTAATGTTCACTATTAAATTTAAAACCTATGCTGATGGGTTTAAATTGCTGTTCTAAAATCATGACAGGTGGCATTTCCTATTGTCACTCATTGAAAGGAAAGTAATGTATTTGGAGTAAAATAGTTGAATATGTGTACACATACCTTCAATGTAATACAGATATATAGTATAGGTATGTCATAGTTTAATGTACACTTTAAAGTTCTGGCCTTCTTAATTTCAGAAACCTACATGATTTGTGTCATTAACTCTGTGCAGGTTCTTCATTTCACTAGTTTTCAAATTTGATATTTTTGGTATATGTTAGTAACTTCTAAACAGGTGTGTTGCCATGGAAGTTAATTTTTAGACCCTTTGATGAGTATAGTGAAAATATTTAACCTGGTACTATTAAAAATTAATGAAAACAAATGTAAGTGGCTTGCTTTCCAGGTGGCCTTCAGCTTATGCAATGTGGATAAACCACGTGATGATTTCTTTTTGTATGTTGCCCTTTTCCACTGATTTTAAAAGACATTCTACTTTTGTTTCCTTGGTATCCTTTTTTTTTTTTCTATGAAGCAGGTGACTTTTGTTGCTAGTATATAGACTGAACTCAAGGACCTATTGTCAAGGGAATAATTTCCCTGGAACAGTCTCTGATCTTTAGCATGAAGAAAATCAGTACTGCTTTTATCCGTTATAAGCACTCTTTATTACAGGATCAGGAAAGAGGTCATTTACATCTACCAGAAGTTGAAATATTTATGAAGCAATTAAGATATCTAAAAATAGACAAACAGTGATCTAACTAGACATGCTAGGTAGGTTTAGAAGAGTTGTCCTCCTTTTGCTGAATTTGTCAGTGCCACTGTAGGGCGAGACAGCTCATCCTAGCCCAATATCTGACATATAAAAAGTTTTCAGTATGTGTATGCTGGAGATGGATGAGTGGATGGGTGCATGGATGTATGGTTAGCTTTTGAGACAGGCAGGAGAAAGAGCATGGGTATATGCGTATCTGTTTGTGTGTATCCATACACGTGCTTAAAAGACCTCAACATGGCAGTCGATGGATATTTCTCTGTAAGCACATTTGCAATTTGAAAGATTGCATAGTTGTGGCTGTGCCTTTTGCTTTTTTCTTTGAACAAATATCTGCCCATTTGTCTTTCTTTTTTTTTTATCCTGCATGGTATGAAAATTTAAACAGTTTGTCTAAGAGATACTTTTTTTTCTTATTTCTCCTCCCCTTCTCCACCATTAAAAAGACTAAAACCTTATTATTTATGAGATTGTAAAACTTGGAGCTCGTTCAGAAGCCCCAGAACGTTAGCTTTGTAAAATCATAGTAGCTGTCTAATGTTTAATGCGTGTGTTGAATGCGTCTGTGGCAGGTAAAAGAGAGGCTGCAGAAGATGGGGCCGCTCCAGCCCATGAACATCTTCCTCAGGCAGGAGGTCGACAGGATGCAGAGTGTGCTAAGCCTGGTCCGCAGCACCCTGACCGATCTGAAGCTTGCTATCGATGGCACCATCATCATGAGCGAAAACCTGCGAGACGCTTTGGATTGTATGTTTGATGCCAGGATTCCTGCGCGTTGGAAAAAAGTGCGTGTAGATCTGCTCCTGTTCTGCCCTGTCACTCACTGTTGTGAGTTATTGTAATTGGCAAATGGAAAACAGCAGAGACTAATTTACTTAAAATGGTTCTTTGGCTTATTTGCTAATCCTTTTTGAGCCCTGTAAAGACTAAAGGTAGGAAAGGTAATTATTTAGCATATCCACATATTAGGTGCTCTGCTAGAGAGCTTACATGCATTATTTCAAAAATTTTTGCATCGTATTGCCCTTAATTTATAAAAACAGAATTTAAGGTTGAAAAAAAATGTCAAGGTTTTCCCAGGTCACATTTCTGTGAAGTTCAAGAATCAGAATGTAAACAAACCCAAGCTCTTCATGTCAAAGCATTGATGTACTTCACACATGTAATTATTAAAAGTTGTACCAAAAAGAAAGAAAAATTCTCTCTCCTGTGTCTATTATTATCTATCTGTCTCTTATCTACCTATCAATCACCTATCATCTATCCATAATGTGTTATCTATCTATCTATCTATCTATCTATCTATCTATCTATCTATCTCTATCATCTATCTATCTATCTATCTATCTATCTATCTATCTATCTATCTCTATCTTTCTGTCATCTAGATTTTAGTGTCTATCTCAAAATAACAGGGTAGTTCAATGATATTTTTACTACTTGTTGGTAATTGTGCTAGTAACAGAATGTGGTTTTAAAGAAAAATTTTCCACTTGAAAAAGTAGACTGAGTTTCTGAGTGTCTTTGTAAGAAGTAAAAAGAGTGTATTTCAGGAGAGGACATTCTTGATGAGTCCTCAGCAGTAGTCTCTCCGTGCTGCATTTATGGGTGTGTACATTGTGTGCACACCCATTTGTGAGGAGATGTAAGTGAAACTACTAAGGTTCATTATGGTTGAGAAAATAAACAGCAACAAAGTAGAAGATGTCTCTGTCACCTAGCCCAGAATTCCTGGGAAAAGTCTAGAGAGGACACATGGCTTCCTTTCTGTTGGAGCCTGGCTGTTACCTGAGGGGACTCCAGGCCCACAGAACAGGCCTTACGAGAACTGACCAGGGCTTATTCTCCCAATCTCCACTCCCCAAATTTTGTCTTTTTGACTCCACTGTGTAATGCATATGCTCTTATTATAGCTAAATTCTGGAGGGAAGAAAGTGGGGTGAAGACAGGTACAGGGTGCTGGGTTTCACCTCTTGGCCACTTCAAGTTGTGAATGTAGAGTGGAATCAGCCTGTGCTGTGTGTATTTCCTTGCACTGAGCCCAGCTGCCTGGGAACAGGGCTGAGAGAGGTGGAGGGCTGAGAGTGCTCCTGGTCAGCTCAGTGCATCTCCACTGAGCTTCAGGATTCTATTGTGTAGACTCTTCAGGAGTCTATTGTTCTCAACTTATTACCAGTCTGTAGAAGCACAGTAGTTCTTGAAGTACAGATATTTTAAATCCAAGTGGTAGACCTTCCCAAGTGGATCACTGCCTTGATTCATGCATGGGATATTGCAATTACAGTCAAATGTTATTTGTGATTTGGAAATGCCCACCAGGGCTGCTGCTGATAATGTTAATGACCCATCCATGCCAGTTCTCATAATGGGATTTCCACAAGTGAATTCAGGGAGGAAGTTAGAGGCAATTGGTGCCAATAATTTGCGGACAGTAAAGAGACAGGGATTTCCATTCCTGTTTCTTAATGAGGGGAATATTCTTTCATTGTAACTGGACAGATACTCATAAAAATAACTGTTACTTAACTCCTTAAAATTAAGTAGAGAAAGGCTCCTATGACTTATTGTCCACAGAATATGTGTTACAGTGTTGATGTTTTACCTTAATGATGATGTGAGCACATTCTTTAAAATAATATTTTATACTGTGTCTGTTGAAATTAACAGTGATGGAATTCTGTTAAATTTAATGATAAATTGATTTCTTGGTAGCTGAATTGGTGGTGAGTATGCTGGTACGTATTGGTGGTTAGAAGGTGATTCTCTTGACATCAGCCAGCATGAACAGCTGTGTGAACACATGATTATTTGCTGATTGTAATGTACCTTCGTATCATTAAGGAGAAGGACAATTTGAAAATCCTGCATTTGAAAATTCATGACTTGGGACATTTTCATTGTAAAAGTGAAATTTGTATCTCATTTTTTTCCTTCTTTCTCTGAGTGTAGTTATTTTATGTGGCAGGACAGACCTGTATTAATGAAGTTTTAATGTATGCATTGCAGGCATCGTGGGTATCGAGCACACTGGGGTTTTGGTTTACTGAACTCCTAGAAAGAAACTGTCAGTTTACCTCCTGGGTTTTCAATGACAGACCTCACTGCTTTTGGATGACTGGCTTTTTCAACTCCCAAGGATTTTTAACTGCAATGCGACAGGTAATACATAGCCCTGATTGGTACTGGTTGTGCTATTATAATTCTCCTCTCCAACTTTTCTGTTTGCATTATAGTTTTAAAGAATATAGTAAGGCAGACAATGGCTGTGTCTTTTTGGTACTAACATATATAATTATGAGCATAAATGCAACTATTTATTCCCAGGCTGCTAGCTTAAAGTACAAATTACTTGTTATTTTTGTATTTGATTTAATTTCATTATTTTTCGTTTTTCAAAGGCAGGGCTAATTAAATTAGGAAGTAGATGGGTATGATGAGAGAATTTTATAAACTTTTTAAAGTAGTGTTCTACTCTTTGATTTAGGATAGTTTGGGGCTAAACTTTCATCATGGTTGTTTCTATGAAGACAAATTTCTAATTGTCCCCTTAATCTTTTGTGGCCATGAATAGGAAATAACTCGGGCCAACAAAGGCTGGGCTCTGGACAATATGGTGCTATGCAGTGAAGTCACCAGGTGGATGAAGGATGACATCTCTGCCCCTCCCACAGAGGGCGTCTATGTGTACGGCTTGTACCTGGAAGGTGCCGGCTGGGACAAAAGGAATATGAAGCTCACCGAATCAAAACCCAAAGTGCTCTTTGAGCTGATGCCTGTCATAAGGATTTATGCAGAAAACAGCAGTAAGTAGGGATTTTATGATTTTATCCACTTTATATTTACACCTTTGTTTAATGAATGTCTGCTGACCTCTGGACGTGTTCCTGCGTGGTAACTGGGGAGCTGCTAATTCTAGATACTTCTTGCTTATCTGGTAAAACACGGATGGATACTCATGAAGGATTCAGAGATATGAGATGTGATTGAAAAATGTGATCCATGTTAAATGAAATGTTATTACCCTAAGTGACATGTTGTCATGAAGCCCCTTCAGCATGCGTCTTCTCACTTTGAGCACACATGTGGCATCATCTCACCAATTTCTGAAGTAATTCTGAAAATCTTCCGTGAGTGTCTTTACAAGGTGTTGTCAAAAACATGGAGAATGTTGCCCCTGAGTGTCCCTGAAAGGAAAGGCAGGCTCCTGAGCACCTGCTGCTGTCGCTCATCCACTTTATTCTCTGGATCTGACACCATGAGGTTCCTGTCCATCCTCCAAGTCAACATGACAGTGAAAGATCAATGATTCTAATGGATTCAGGCTCACAAGTAGCCACAACAGCACAACTGAAGACACTGGAAGGAGGGCTTCCTGCACTGCTTCACAAATTTTTGGGAACAGTGGGATGGGCATGTTTACGGTGAGGGAATATTTTGAGGAGCCTCAGTGGCTATGTGTCTTTTACTGTAATTGCTTTTTAAAACTTTAAATCCACACCCTATTTTTTAATCATGGCTTACATATTATCTCTGATGAGGTAAGAAAGAGCTATTTTACATCCCTCATCTGTGCGGGGGCAGGAGGTTCGGTGATGGGGGACCAAGCGGTCAAGGCCTGGGTGGGCTTTGAAGGGTGGGTGGTGGTGAGGTTTCCTTGGCAGGACTGCGCAGGGCTCACCTGTGGGTGGTGGATCTACCAGCTTGAAGACTTGAGTCAGGCTGTGAAATCCAGATCAAATTCAGAGGCATCTGGCTTCATCCTGCCCGCAAAATGCTGGGCTCCTATTCCAGTGCATGAATGACGCAACACTTCTAAGAAGCACACACATTAATTTTGTTGTGGTGAAATTATCCAAGTTCTACTTGACACATCTAACACTATGTGGGCTCTTTCCCATTGTTGGCCTGGTGTTTCTGGAGGATTTTATTGTGGAATTTCACTCAGGTAACTTCTGCTCAGCAACCGTATTTTAGTGCCCCAAGGAATTCCTGTCTGTTGTAGAATCATAAGCCATAAGGTCAAGACAGTGCCATTGTGGATATAAAGGAAGAACTGCTTCAGTGAGGGCAGCATGAGTGATTTTTCTTTAAAGTAAAGAAATAAAATCATCTCTCTTTTGATGGTGATGATATCCCTACTGCTTAGATAAACAGTAAATTTGGAGACACGAGTCAGGGAAAGAGTTTATAACCTATAAATAAGCAAACATTTGCTGATTGCCATAATATAGCTATGACCCTAGGTCCTAAGACCCAAAGATAATTATGAACCAGATCCTGGCCAGATGGACTCATACTCTAGTGAGACAAAACAATAAATAGATAAATAATGAAAATATAATTGGATTAATAGTACAATGGAAATATACTTAAAATGCTTAGGGAGCTAGAAGGAAAACCTAAATATGTCCTGGAGGTTAGGAAGATTGCTTTTGACATGGGGGCCAGGTTCAATGTAATTGGAGTTAGAGAAAGATTTCTCTCAGCAGAGGGAAATAGCTTTGCTCACTTGGTCATTTAGTGACTGTTTGTCTGGCACTGACCACCTGCCAAACACTACACTAGGCTAGTGATGTAGTAATGAAAAAGACCAGGCAGAATTCCCTTTCTGGGTCTCAAAGTTGAAGGTGGGCTGAATTGGAGGAGGAGTGGCGTAATCATACGATAAGCAGATACAGTCTTGTTACTTGCAGATTCTGTCTTTGTGAATTCACCTACGTGCTAAGATTTCTTTATAATCCCCAAATCAATATTTACAGTCATCACAGACATCCACAGAGCAGCAAAAAGATGGAGCTGCTTGACATACATGCCCAGCTAAGGCTGGACCAGGTGACACTCACTTTCTAATTTCAGCTCTCATAGAGAACAAGTGTCCTTGTAGTGGCCTGTTTGGTGCTATGTTTTTTAAATTGTTCTTTGCATAAAATACCTGTTTAATGTTTAAGTGCTTTCTATTGTTTTTGAGTGCAAGAAGTCTTTCATATAATTTTTAGAAAAATCTATATGCTGATTCAGCTGCTCTTGGGCATGGGTTTCAGAGCCACTGGATTTAAGTTCAGTGTTGGTAAATCAACAATGTGTGCTAAAGTGTGTGTTTAAATTGAAACACACATCATGCAAGGTTGTGCATTAATTAGTTGATGAAAATGTGACTACAGGCTTGCAGGAGATAACCTTGCATTTCCCCTGAAAGCGCTGGTTCAGTGTTGGTTAATTTGTGTTCATGGAGACTTTCTGCTGTAAGAATCAGCTGCAAGTGAGCATGCTGTCTTCAGATAATTCTCTCTTCTCTCAGGAAGCAGAATCCCTTATGTTAAAGCTTGAGATGATTTAAAACATTGAAGTGAATCTGAGTGACAGGAAGGGGCTGGGTTGATATACAGGAGCCCATGGGAGAGTGCAGAGGCATGAAGTGGTAAGTGGCGTGTGGTATTTGAAGAAGAGAAAGGTGCATGCAGCTGGTGAGATGATGAAGGACAGGATCAGGGAGCGATGGAGTGGAAGAGTGTGTCTCAGCATGGCAAGTGGGGACCTTGGTGTGGTGTGGGTGACTGGGAGGCATTAAGGATGGCAAGGCAAAGAGCAGCCAAGGATGAAGGATGAAGCATGCACGCTGCAGTGGGCTGTGGTATCATTGAAAGCTCTTAAAGTTTCATCATCACTGAGAAGATCGTGACAAGATGGGAGGGAGAGAATTGAAAGTGATTTAGAAGCTTTTGGGTTTCTCACTTACATTAAGCATAAGTAGGCTGAGAGTTGGGGTTAAGAGTCCCTCCCCTGCAGAATGCACAGCTTCCTTAAGGACAGTGAGATGGTGTCACAAAGCTGTGAGCATTTGTGACCTTTCTAGCATAACTTCTCCTGGCAATTCTGTTCCAAATGAGATGTGCGGTACCTAGCAGTGCCCTCCACTTTAGCTGAGGAGAGTTCTGCCACAGTTGAAATAGAAACCTGGCTCCTGCTACACCAGCATCCTGTTACATTTAAATCTATGCCACTATTGTGGAGGACCGTGGCCTATCAGTTAAATGTTTCTGATTAGATAAGGGGAGGTGGATAGACAGGGTGTGGTTTACAGTGGGCTGGTAGATTCTGCAAGGCAAATCAAGGCTGGTAGGGCCATGTTCTCTCATAAAGGCTTGAAGAGGAAGGAGGAGCAGTTTCCCGTGGGCCGTGAGTATAGGGTATAGATCTCACTGCCCATGTCCTGCCTGGACTCTGATTTTCTCACCTGATAACCTGAGGGCTTTTAAGAGGTATTCAGAACCATGGATAGAGATCATTGGGAGAATCTTTCAGAACGATATGTAGCCTGCACTTGGTTTTCAATAAGATGATATAGGGATGCCCTGATAGATTCAGGAGAATGACTTGGTAAACTCTCAATAATAACCAGAAGAAGAACAAAAAATATAAGAAAAAATTGATTGCTTTGAAATTTGTAGCATGTGCCAAACATTCTCTTACACTTTTATAAAGACCTATATCTTTCTTAAAATGACCTTGAAAGATTGTTAGTCTTATCTGTATTTTAACATTAGCAATAAATTAAATGCCAGGGAAATTCTGTGATTTGCTCTCAGTTAAACAGCTGGTTAGAGCCAACTGTGTTTGACTCCAGAGCTTGACTCCTTTCACTCTTCTGGCTTTTTCCAAGAGCCCAGGGTTGGGGGCCTAGGAGGCAGGGTCTGTCTAGGATGCTTGGATGTCAGCAGATTTCAGATGCACATGAAGCTTCTGCATGAAGGAAGTAGTTTGGGTAGAAGGTGGAAATGGGGAAAGAGTTGGGAAAGAGAACTGACACTTACTGAGAGGGGTTTTCTAGGTGGCTTCCACACCATGTCTCATTTAATCTTTACAACGATTTGTCAGAGAGGCTTGAAGTCAGGGAGGTTGTGTACTTTGTTCAGTGGGCTGCAGATTGACCTGGGAGAGAGACTGGTGTGTGCAGGATGGAGGAGGAGGAGGAGCCTGTGAAGTGTAGAGCTGAACATCAGAGTAGGAACACACAGGTTCTCATCACACTCCTTGGCTCCAAGCGATTCTCAGTGCATTTTCACTGACTGTTGAAGGATAGATGTCCCCAGGGTTTAGGTAGTATCCTGCCTGTGGCCCTGAAGTTTTTGGTTCTTGGTAGGGAGGAGGATGAAAGTCCTGAGCAGTATTTATTTTACAGAAACAATAGTCAATGTTCTTTTAGCCCCAAATAATACTTTAGAAATTTTGATTTATCATATCATTCCATTTAGTTAGCATGTTGTGAAAATGATACCCTTATAAAATGAAAGGAAAATCTGTCTCACATTTGGAGATAGGTGTTACTTTTCTTTCCTTCTGACTATGAGAATAGAAATCAGTGGCAATTTGATACTGAACATCTCAGCATGGTAGTAATACAGTAAAAATGTCGTAAATAGGTGATTCCTTATTATTGAAGAACAGATTTTTATAACATAGTTGTGCTTATCCTGCTGGGCATTAGTCAGTGGTGACATTCATTAGCAGCAGGTAAAGGAAAAAATAAAATAAGAGAAGGAAAAATGGAGTAATTTCAAAATATTAAAAAGAAAATCTGTAGTTCTTCTTTTTGGTTTTGGTAGAAGTTGCTGGGAACTTGTTTTACTGAATAGCTTTGCTATCAAAGAGGTGTTCATTTAGTGATGGAAAAACCAACATTCTTGTAACTCTTTTCATATTGTGCATTTAATTTTGATAATTGAATAGGGCTCTAATTGAGATAAAGAGATGTAGTATCATTAATGACCAAAAGACATTCAGTGCAGCACTTTAAAATTAGAACTCATGTAGTTAATAGTTTTTGAATTAGTATGAAAAGCAATTTCTCTTTAAGTAATTAGTGACATTGAGATATAGGAATCATTTTATTTATTTTCAAAAAGAAAACATCTATGAATTTATTTTAACTATAAAATTTGAGTGGCATACCCTTGAAATTTTAAATTAATGTTTCTCATTTGGACATAATGGAACAATATGTACTCAAACAGTACTCAATTTACTAGAAATGTTAAGTCACACACATCCTCTGTCCTCAAAGGAAACTGAAAAGAGGCAGATACAGAAAAGAGAGGTCTCGTTACAGATTTGTTATGTAGACAGAGTGAAGGTTTTAAGTAGACTTCACAACTGTGGCAGGAGACAGCTGCAGGAAAGCTGTGATTGGAGCATTTAGAAGATAAGATTTAAATCTCTGGTTGTTAAGTAGGGTATAGCATCTCAAGGCTCCTGGAGCTCATGAGGTTAGTTCTTGCTGGGGAAAAATGTTTCTAGGAATGGCCTATGATTCAGTCTAATCCAATTCTGTGCAGATGTGGGCCTGGGGTTGGGAGAGCCACATAAGGTGACAGGGGGCCATATGCTGACTTTCAGACTCCATAGTAGTTAATCTGCTTAGGGTTCGTAAACCTGGAACTCTGTCACAGTCATAGGAATACTAGTGTGAGGAATTTGTCTTACTGAAGGGTAAGTGTGTGTCTTCCCACATATGTGTGTGTTTGTATATGCACATTTGTGTGTGTGTGTGAGTGTGTGTGTGTGGAGAGAGAGAGAGAGACAGAGAGAGAGGACAAATAATGTATACTAGGAATCTACTGCATCCCAGACATGTTTTAAAGGGCATTCACATATATAAACTGATTCAGTCTTTACAGAAACTCTGTCAAAGTTATCATTTCCATTTTGCAGGCATGGAAATGAATGTTTAGAGGAATGAGATAATTTGCCAATGACCCCTGGCTACCAAGTCACAAAGCTGGTATCCACGTCACATTTGTCTGTTGTGATGGCAGACAGGGCTCAGGGAAGCCTAGCAGCTGGGGTTCTACTTAAGCTTTCAGGGAGGGATCCTCTCAAAACTGGGGTGAAGCTTGAAAATGAAGGCTCGTCTGTCTCAACCTGCATGATGAGGAAGCCACAGCTACATTTTTCTCAGGTACCTGGTGATTGAGACTATAATTAGGGACATAGTTTTAAAAGTAAAAGAAGTACCACATGTGGAAATGAATATCTATTACATAAAAACTTAGGTACCTCAGTGGTATCTGTTATAGCAATTATTTTTTCCTACTTTTATTTATACCCTATTAGCTCTCTAAGTAATATATATTCCATACTCAGTTTAGCTGGTTTTCTAGTGAAACAATTAAGCATTTGTGGTATTTAGTTGCAAACTTTACTAAAGAAAATATTCATTGTTGTCTTTGTTACCAAGAATATTGACCTTAAATAAAGATGAGGTTGATGTGGCACACACAAAAAAAGAAAGAACAAAATGAATGTCTGGTCATTTAAATGTCCTTGTAACGGGAAAGTTAAATTAAAGAATGATTTAAAGTTACCTAGAGACACTACGTAACTTGGTTACTTTGGATATTGGAAGAAACCCTTGTAATGTATATGAATGGGTGGATTAAAAAATGTAGGATAGATGTGCTACATAGTTATGAAATGAAATTATCCCAAGGTGTTTTATTAAAATGCTTAGGTAACTAGAGTGTAGAGCTCGCCAATTTTCCCAACCTCTTTTCTCTTTTATCCTTTCGGAACCTTAAGACTTTAAACATACATAGCTGATTTGTTCTATCTAGCTAGCTTATTTATTTTTCTCTTCAAAGTTGTTTGTTTAAGCAGGAGAATATTTGCAGATTACCTGTTTATGTGGTTGTTCAGTATGTCAGCACTTTCACTGGGAATTTCTTGCAGAGGAGGCTGGCTGCTATGACTTGGCATGGGCCCCTTCAGCTCTAAAGAAATTAAAAATAAATAAAACTAGATAACTATTCCAGAGCATTATTTTTACTCACATATTCAAAAGAATTCTGTTAAAAAATAATTCCAGTTTTCTTTTGGGGTTAAAATTCAAGGTATCTGTACTTCAGAAGGTATCATTATTATAATTATCATTAGGGTCAGATATAGGTCTCTAAGAATTTCAAGATTTATGAAATAAATGCTAATTAATTTTCAAGAACAATTAGTTACATGTGTATTATGTACTTAGCAATCCTAGGATTAAAAGATTTTAAATATGTCACTTGGTATTGTCAATCACTTGGTCATCATTATATATTTAGTATTTCATATATAAGATTATTATTATTAGTGATATACTCATAGTAACTGAAATAAGAAACATCCAAACTTAGGAATTAGATGTGATAATATTTTAGATTGTTTCTAATAATTAATTTTGTGGGGTTAAGTAAATATAGAATTAAAATACTGTAAAATAACTATGATTTCATTGTTTTAAAACCGGATTCCTCAGTCTTGACACCACTGACATCTCAGGTCCAGATAACTCTTTTTGGGGAGTCTGTCCTATCTATCATAGAATATTGACAGAATCCTTGACTTCTGTACACTAGATACCAGGCAATCTCACAGTTGTGATAGCCAGAAATGTCCCAGAAATTGATTAGTAAATGTCTTCTAAGATCCTACCAATTATCCCAGTTAAAAGTGACTACTTTATAATATTTATCTTATGTTGAAGATTACATGTAATGTTATCCTACTCAAATGTTTAACTTCTTGCCATAAAATTAAATTTATAGTAGACATATAAAAACACACAGCACAACAGATTGAATGTTCTACTGGGTCATATAATGAGGATTAACTTCTGGTTGTGGCTTTCTTTCATCATTTGTTAGAAAAAATATTTAGCATATTAGTTTTAGGGAATAAATTCTGTAACTCTGATGTATTAAGACTCCATTTGCAAAGTTGCTGTTTCCATGTTTAGTGCTCAGATTGGTTCTACTAATTCACTGAAACAGTTACTGCATTTGTTAAATATGGTTTCATCTCAAGAATGCCATGAGAGTCATTTATAATATTATATTGACCTTCCAGAGGAGTGTAAGGGTACAGCCGCAACTTATGTCCTGAGGAAAACTTATAACGTGGAGGAGACTATAAAAGAAGATGCAGCTTCCTGATATGGATGTTAGGAGACACGCAGATCACTAGGGCAGAGCAGGTTTCACAGGACGCTAATGAAGCATAAACTCCTGGGCTTGGCACAGACACTTTCCAAAACCTAGGTTTGTATTTATACGTTTCCCCCACATGAGCTGTATGAGTTTAAGGACTGTCCGAACCAACGCACGGCTTTCCAGGGGTGGAGAGATGGATCCTGAGGGGAGGGGTGGATACAGAGAGAGTCTTGGAGGATGAAGACGCCAAGGTGTATTCACTGCCTGTGTGGTTGAGCAAACTGCATCTACGCTTTTCCACAAAGGAGAAATTGAGTATCAGGGAGCTGTGCTGTGCTGTTTTGCTCTGCTTCTCAGATGCTGATTGCTCTCTCCATCCATGGAGAATTCACACCTGGTTGGGTTGGGGCACCCTGTGTCCTGAGACTTGAATGTGATGGGCACCGTCACACAGAAGGTTGAAGATGACATTTATTACTAATAATGATGACGGCGATGATCAGGAGGAGGATGGTGATGATGAAGTAATGCTCTCTGGTGCTGGGCATCTGATTAAAGTAGCGGGCTCCTCCTGCGGGGGGAAGGTGTGTGCACAAAACTTGGTGAGGGTGAATGTTGAGTGGAGGGGAGGAAAGAGAATGAGGATACGTGTGAGCAGGTTACTGTCAAGGTTACAGGGTGAGGGGCCAGCAGGGTCAAACTCAATTATCTGGTGTCTTATCACACCCAGTGTGATACCTGCTTCACACACAGGGGTTGTGAGGCCTCAGCAGGAATTTTGCTCATTCTTCTAAACATATCTCTCCTTGCTGTGACTTTCCAAATGCTTGATCTTGGCTCTTCAAAAGATGCTCCAATTAGAAACTGATCAAGTTATTCTCTCATACGATTTTTCTTTTTCTTTTTTTTGTAGCCCAGAGAGATCCTCGGTGTTACTCCTGCCCCATTTACAAGAAGCCGGTTCGAACGAACTTGAACTACATTGCTGCTGTGGACCTTAAGACAGCCCAGGCCCCAGAACACTGGGTGCTCCGTGGGGTCGCCCTTCTTTGTGATGTCAAGTAATGCAAAAATGCACCCCTCTCACTACTTTGGAAGATCTGAGTTATTGCTCTCTCTGTTTCTCTGTGCATGCTGAACAGTGTATGAGCCATGTTGTTTGTGCAACTGATGAATAGTGTAGATGTCCTCTGCTGTTTAGTTGGATGTTTAATCACATTTTACCTGTTTCATCATTAGTGAGGAACATCTGGGTTTGTTGAAAAGATATTTAGTGATTTAAAAGTAAAATGTATAACTTCCTAATGAAGCATGGCCTTCAAATCTGCAATAATTCATTTCCTTCTTCACTTTGAAGATCAGTTAAGTTAAGTAGATGTGTCTTTCCCTTGAAGGAATTATTCCGTGAATGTGGTTCTGATAATAGCCAAGTTTTCCGAGGTAATGTGACATTAATGCAAGGTAAAGGCAAATTTGTGCTGGTTTTGCTTTTATTGTTTTTATTGCTGATAGTGCTTTTTAATTTTTTTTAAATATAAATCAAGTTGAGATTTATTTTCAAGACTTCAAGAAATCTGTTAAAAAGACTTTTTAAGAACTATAAGGAAATAGAAGAAGGGGTTGAGAATATAAGGGGAACATTCGCGTAAATCTATAGAATAAACACATAGAATAATGATAAATCCTAGTTATGATTAGTGCTGAGATACTAATTGATAGAGTAAAAGTAACAGAGAAAATCATAGTGCAGTATTTATAAAAATGATACAGTTGATTTGTGAGAATTATGATAAACCAATCATGTTATTTTGAAATCCAAATAATGAAAATATGGACTTGATATAAAGCAATAAAAGGTTGCTTGTAAATGTCTGAATTGTAGTTTATGTGGGGGTGGGGTAGCTGCATTTAATATTCAAAAAAGCATGTAAAATTGTATTTTTATAAAATAATTTGGAGAGGTGACACATATCTGTTAATAAGCATGTACAGGTCTCAGAGATCCAAAGTGGAAAAGGACACTATGGAAACAACTAGAAAGTTTTAAGAATGAATTTAGCATAGACTGTCTGAAACAATGTCTGAAGCAATGATGACTCTGTAAAGCACCTTTTTCATTTTTCAATTTATTTTGATTGGTTTCAATCTTTATATTTGATTGGTACATGTTTACAGTACATAATGATTACATTCTGCATGGGAAATTGGTAATTCTCGTGTTTCTTATCCGCTTTAGCTCTTCTCCCCACATCATTCCCCACCCGGCTCTTTATGCCCTTTCCTCGCAAGGCATCTATTTCTTATTTTCTGTCTTTTATTGTGCTCCTTCCTTTTGAGTTTCTCATATATAAGGGAAACTGTGTTACATTTCTTCCCAACCACCGGCCATCACCCCAGCTCGCCCCGTTGAAAGATGCTCAGGATTCAGGTGATGGACCTGGAGTCAGGTGGACAAGGGGAGTAATAGATTGAGTCTGCCACAGGTCGGAGAGTCCCTGACCACCCAGATGCAGGAAGAACAACAGCACGGAGTGTGGTAGGGCTGGAGCGTTCTTTCCCATGGATCTCAGTACTGGCTTGTGAAAAATTAATTATTTTACACCTGCTGTGTGTCAGGTACTCTGCCGTACTTGTGCTTCGGTGGTGCTGCAGTGCCTGAACTCGTGGCATTCGCTTAGGCGGAGTGGATGCGGAGAATGAGCAACTACTCAGGCACATGTCTGTATGTCCTTTCAGTTCGTGAATGTAGGGCATGGCCTACGTGGGGTATATGAGACAGCATCAAGATTGGGAGTTAAGGGCTATTAGGGAACAAAGTGGATGCCATGAGTGAGAAATAATGGGAGAGAGAGCAGCATCTCAGTTAGATTATGGATGAGCAGATAGATGCCACTCTATCCTTATTTATTCGTATTTGCTCCATCTATCATCTACCTCTCATCTATTATCTGTCTATCTATATCTATCATCTACCTATCTATCAGTCATCTCTCTCCATTGCTGTCTATCATCTATCTTTATCTATTATTTATCATCTATCTATTGTCTATCTATACCTGTCATCCTTTTTCCTCTGTTGGAAATCAGTCTCAGAGGCTTGGGCATGCTAGGTAAGTACTCTATCACAGATACATCTACAACTTCCCTTTTTAAAAAATCATGGACACAAAATTTAACATTGGTGAACTGTTCCCCTGAGTGGTATAGCTACCATGCATGGTGTGTATTCTTGCCTGGATTTTCTCAAGAATTGAGACAAAAAACCAAGTCTTGTTCCATGGAAAGCAGTCCTTTTCTGCATACAGCTTATATCATTTTTTTTTTTGCTATAGAAACTTACCTCAGCCTTCTGTGATCTTCCTTTTCTTGGACTGTTGGCAAACAGTGAGCCAACTCAGCATCAGCAAGGACATGGCCCCATCAGGGGACTGAGTGGAGCCATGGTCCAGCTGTTCTTGATCAGCATCTTTACCCTGGAAGCTGTTTGCCTGCAGAGATCTAATTTGATTGAGCCATAAGGAAAGACAGCTTTGAAGAGGTGACCTTTAAATTTAAACCTGGAAAATTAAGGGGAAGCATCTCAGGCCCGCAGGTCTTGGAACCTTACTTTTTGCTCCTTTAAGGGAGAAAGGGAGCACTGGGTTTGAAAGAAGAGTGACAGGAAAACCTGACCTGGAGTAAGGACTAGGAAGGTGCTTTCTCAGTGACATATCACAGCATCTTGTTATGACAGCAGGTGATTCGGGGTAGTGGCTGATGCAGATTAGGCTTCTAAGTCTTCAGAATGAGGAGTGTTTAAGGTTGCTTGCAATGGAAAAATCTCATGGTAATGAACTCATTATCAAGAGGCATGGTGAAACAACCACAAATTGTATAGTTAAGTAGCTTGCATGGTTTGCAGGAAAAAAGTGAAAACACAGAGATTAGGAAGAAAGAAGGGATGAGAAAGGGTGGAAAGAAGTATCCTGGATGGGATGCAACAGTGACTGAGATTCAGCTTCAAGTTCTTTTTCCTTACCTACTGCTAGAATTTGCTTAGTAACTGTAACCCTGGCAGCACAAGACAATGAATTAATCTCAAAACTCCTGAAATGAGCATTTTAAAATGCATTCCATATCTCTAGATTTTAAAAATTCATTATGAAATGACACTATTATGAACTAAGATGATTTTAATTTCTTGAAGGATTTAGTCTGAGGTCTTATAAAAATTCTATCTGCTCCTGCTTGTTAAAAAGACCTAGAAAACCACTGCAGATTCAGTTAATAAATACGTTTTCTATGCTGTCTTTGTGTGTTCTCTGATTTAGGACTCCATTTAGTTTTCCAAGGCTCTAGATTTATAGGCATGCTTAATTGTTTCTAAGTTGGAGTTTATGTTGGTGAGTGTAAAGCCAAGATTGGGAGCCTTGTCCTCCCTTTAATTTGCATGCCAAATTGTATTTTTCATTGGGCAATACATTATTGCTCCTTGCTGTGTACCTTGTGGGTAGAGTCAATACATATTGTGCAGCATGGTGCTATGGCCTGTTCTAGTAATGTTTTATGAATACCATAATACTTTTCCTCATTTATTCCTTAGCCTAGGTTAATAGGCAAAACATTCATATCAAGTATGATCAAAAGCAGACTTGCCTGGAAAGCCAATTAAGTTTTCTCCAATACTTTGTACAGGAGTCAGCTTTAATAAGACCACATACCGTGTTCATTCTGAATGGTTGAGAAAGGAGAAAGATTAAATGTGATGAAGGACACTGAAGAGACTACCAGGAAAGTTGCAGAATGATGAATCAAAACTTGAGGAGCTTGTAGCTGATACTGAATATATCTCCTTACTGTCAAGCACAGTTTAGCATTCACTCCTGAGCTTCATCTTGCTTAGTGCAGTCAGCTGTGATGTATCCATTTATAATTTGCTTATGCAAATACTTTAAGCAAATCCCAACAAACCTTAGAAAAGACCTTATAAGCCATCTTAATGTTTTACCTCTTGAAAAGTATTTGCATATATCAGGGAAATGTTTTGCTATTAAAACAAAGAGAATATTTTTAGTGTTTCAGGAACATAAGAAATTGCTGTTGTTCATATTTTATGTTCCCTTGAAACATTATGCTACTAATACTATAGAATTATATGATATACATGAGGGAATTTTAAAGATGATCACTGGAAGTTGAATCATATTATTGGGAACAAAAAAGTTCTAGATATTTTGCTCAGAAATATTGAGCATTAGCTAGAGAAAATAATGTATATTTCTATTTTTTGTTTAGTCTGCTTTGATTTATTTTTATTTGTCTTTTTTTCTAACCTGTTTCCCTTAGATTATATGTCAAACAAGAGTCTTGTGTGGAAAAAAAAAAGACAATATACTATCTGACTCATAATTGATACCATATGAGCATTGATAATTCCGTAAGTTTGGACTAAGTGTAGAATAGTAGTAAAACTTTTTCGAACTGATGCTAGAAGAATAAATTGTCAGCCTATAAACAACCAGAGAGAGGTTCTCTAACCTCTGTGAACTGTGAGCCTGTTATAGTAAAAGACCAACAGCAAGTTTTAAAGGCAGAAATGAGATGGGTAACTAAGACATTTTGAAACAATAACCTTTGTTCCTAATGATTAATAATGAAGTTGAGATTAAGCAGAGCTATTGGACAGATGTACTTGCAGAAGCTTTGTATGAGGTTATGTTGGATAGATAAAAGTCTAAGGTTCGATTGGACCTTTGTGTGATGACTGTTATCAAGCACCTAGAAATGAGAACCCTTCTCTCATAACCTCTCAGTTTTGTTATTGGCACCTAGAAATGAGAACCCTTCTCTCATAATCTCTCAGTTTTGTTACAGGCAGCTGAGTTAATCAGAAATATTATAGGCAGTGAGACAGGGCCAGGTCCTCAATGGAGCCAGTGCAGGCACCTTGCAACTGTAGGGGAGACAGACACCACCTGCTGTGGGCCAGGCCTCAGGACAAAGGATCAAATGAATCCACACCCTAAAGACTGATATTCTAATTAGTTCCCTCTCACCCTGGAGACACTCTCCCATTCCTCTACGGTGAATAGGTCACAGCTCCAAGAATGCCCGCTTCCTAGGTGACTTGCTTTCCCGTTTGTCCCTAATGTAATCAATTTTACCTGAACTCTTGATCTTATTGGCTAACTATAATTAAGTCCCACCTTATGCCCATCTGCTTTGTGAGTTTCCAGTCTCCCCCCACCTTGAACCCATGGTTTTACTCTATAAAAGCCCCTGGAAAGACAAAGTCCTGGGCAACCTGCTCGGGACCCCCTTCTGTCCCTTTTCAGACAGAAGCTTTCTTTCTCTCAGTAAATATATTCTGATCTTACCTCCGTTGCTCCTAAAATTCATTCTTTGATTTTAGAGAATACGAACTCGTGGACATAGTAGGTTGGGTGTTTCATTCCCCTATATCATTTGGAGGTCTTCCACCAAGATTGATTATACTATATCATTATTATTGTTGAAGTTGACACAAGTGACTTTATTTTGGTTCCAATTTCAGAGAATTATAACAAATTTTTACTTATTTTGTAAACAAAGTACTTATTTTGACTTCTACTAACACTGATGTGTTTGCATTTAGATATAAGCATAATTAGAATGACACAAAATATGTTCTAAAGTCAGTGGCTTTGTATGTGGACACAAATTAACTGCTTTATTATAGGGAAAATTAAATCCATATGTTATAATTTATGAGGAAGTGGTTTTAGGTGAATGGAAAAAGACTATGGGACATAACTGGCAATTAAATGCACCTTAGCAATGTAATTTCGTGCCAACTTCTTCCAAATTTATAGCAATATATCTAATGGGAAATATACTATCCTGGAGGATTTTACATAGTCTACAGTGCACATTTGTAACTTGGTGCATTGAAATCTACCAGATTATTTAGTCTGTGGGTCTCTTCTATGGGAGAGCAGTCTATGATAATATTCAGGATTAGGGAAACTGCAGGTTTGCAGATAAATATAGGAGCATTTTCAGGATTATGCATACTGGGGCAAGCCTTTGCCAAACTGTAAAAGCCTCACATAAAGATTTTTCTTTTACCTCCTTTCCAGTTGCATCCTGGGCTCCCAGCTGATTGAACTCTCTTTAAGATAAGAATCTCTTGGAAAATATGAACTTAAGACTGGACTTGTTTACTATGTCTTACTGGCCCAGACTCTATTCAGAAAACAGAATTTTCTTTTTTTTCTGATTTAAATATTTATTTTTTAATTTTTTTAATTTTTAAAAATTTATTTTTTTAAAGAGAAACAAAAGCATGTAGGAGTAGAGATAATACAGAATTTCAAAAAAACATAAACAATAAGAAATCACTAGTTGATAAATTACATATTGTCCTCTTAGAAATAGTTGTTTAAGTTACAAAATTAAACCATACAAAGTAGATATTCAAACAGTGAGAGTGTAAACAGCTATGCATGCATGAGTCTGTACATATATTTCTATCCTTTCTGTATTAGAGGGAAAAACAAAACTTAGCAAGACAAAACAAAACAAATTCCTATAAAAACATGAAACCAAAAAGTCGTATAAAACCACAGTACAAGGTGATCTACAATGATTACTGTGTTGTCTCTTACTATCTTCAATAGAATGTCTATATCATCAGGAATAATTGAATATAGCAGTATGATTGAGTATAGCAGTAAATAACAATATTAGTGAAAATAAAACATTGTAGACAGTATAAAACTTCAAAGACAGGTAATAATCAAACCATAGTGGATATTCTAGTGGATCTTGTTATCTTAAGTGCAGTTGCCTGTACTCTCAGACTTGATACTATCAATCATAACACCTTTGAATAAAAATCTATCAATACAAAACAGTGATCTAATAAACCAGATTTGATTATGATCAGTCATGGTAAAATAGTGTAGGTTTTACAAAGCTTTAGATTAAGTTAATAGGAAATTAAGGATGATTACTGTATCATAGCTGTTATTTTCAGGATTACTGTCTGTGCCCTCAAATCTAGTACACGTAGAATGACTGGATCAGAATATAATACATCTAAGCAGAGTAGTGTGAGTAATGTGTGTTTTAAATCCTGGTGCACTATTAACAATATAGTGTATCAAGGCCCTCTATGTTAGAGATTCTAGTTATCCTCTGCCTCATTTCTGCTATGCTACTTTTCTGCCTTTGTTTAGTTTTCTCCTTCATTCTACTGCCTGCCCCACTCATTGAGGCCTTTCTGCCACTGTTCCTAAAATCCTGGTATTTTTTTTTTCTCTCTCTAGAATGTCCTTCAGCATTCTCTGCAGGGTTGGATTGGTGGTCACAAACTCCCCCAGTTCCTCTTTGTCATGGAAGCATCTTGTTTCTCCATTAATTTCTAGTGACAGTTTTGCAGGGTACATCAATCTGGGCTGGAGGTCACCTTCCTTCAGGGCTTTGAATATTTCGCTCCAAGCTCTTCTTGATCTGATGGTCTGTGTTGAGAAGTCAGCCGTGATTCCAATGGGCTTACCTTTATAGGTAATCTGTTTCTTTTCTCTGATGGCTTTTAATATTCTGTTTTTATATTGAATTTCTGGTATCTTGATTATTATATGTCTGGGTGTAGCTCTGTTTTGGTTGTAGGTGACTGGAGTTCTGTATGCCTCCCATAACTGATTGCCATTTTCTTTTCCCATGCTTGGGAAGTTTTCCTTAATTATTTCCGTGAATAGCCTTTATAATTTGCCTGTTTTTATTCCTGCTTCTTTGCTCACATTTCTTATTCTTAAATTGTAGATTCTCTTGCCCTCTTCTAGCCTTTGTATTGTTACTGCCTGTTTCCTTGTTGTCTTTAAGAGATCTTTCCTTTCATGACCACACATTGTGAACTTGTCTTCAAGTTTTGGTAGCCTATCCTTAGTTTCTTTTAAGGAGTTTTTCCAGCTTTCAATGGAGTTTTTAATTTCCTGGTAGTCTCTTTTAATCTGCTTCATGTATTCTATATTTTCTTTATATTCTTTATCGAATGTTTCTCTCCTTTTTTTTGTGGTCCTCCCTTCTTCTGTCTGTATCTTCCTGAGAGATGTTTCCTGAGAACATTTCTTTGATTACTCTACTCATATCTTGCTTTACCTGATTTAATATTTCAGTTTTGAGCTCATCTACAAGGTCCCAAAGATATCCCTTAATGTCCATTGAAGCCATGTCTGATGTTGCATGTTTGCCGCCCTCAGTCTCCCTTGTTTTTCCCTCTCTTGGATCAGTGCTCTCAGGGTTCCGGGCTGGAGGCCTCCTCTTGCCTCTCTCTCCTTTCATGATCCCAGCTTCCTCCACACAGTTTACAGTGCATGTCCCAGCCCCCTTCCCTGTTGGCCACAGTTCCTCTGAAGCACGACCTCTGCCCTCTCCTGCCTGCCCCTCCCCACTGGGCCAGCCAAACTTCAGGGGCCTTCACCCGGTTAGTGTTTTCTAGGTGCAGGCAATCGATTTGGGATGGCTCATTGGGTGCTGGCCAGGGGCGTGGCCCAGTCCAAGCAAATCCCATGAATCTGCTCTGGGGAGGGAGCAACCAACTGAAGTCACTGTCACTCCCAATTCAGGCTCCTCCTGCCTGATTCCAACATGTTGCTCATTGGTCATGCCCTTCCCGTGAGGGTGGTCTCATTCCCAGCACTGACTATGGATTAATGAAGGTTCCTTCACTGGCTCCGCTCTCCTTTAGGCTCACCCCCCACCCCCCACTGCTGTGGTTCCTGTGAGTGGTGGCGGGAACAAATTTGAGTAGTTCTGCCGGCCAGCGTGGACTCATGCTGGTGGAAATTCATGCCTGTGCAAACTTGGCAGGTTGCAGTGAAAATGCTGTGTCCTGTAATTTTTAGCTGTTTCAGTTGGAGTCCCAATGTGTTTGCCGAGCTTTTTTATGTTTTAATTTCTTCCTGTGTTCAAGAGGATCCATCTCCCTCTGTCTGGGTCTTTCCAGGGTGTTTTATTCTGGCATATGAATTGTTTCTCCCAGGAGGCTCTGTGTTTTGTTGCTCACTGATTGGCCATCTTGACTTCTTCAGTTGAAAACAGAATTTTCACAGAAGCATATTTGCAATATTTGGAGGGAGGTTGGTATAGTATTATAGGTTGTCTTTTATGAGGAACAAAGCATCTTTCACAAGAAACCATCAAAGTTGCAGATAAAATCCATTTTGTCCTAATAAAACAGTTATTGATAATATTTTGCTATGAATGAAATGTATAGGAATGCCAAGTGTAGGAATGTTCTGTGGTACCCCCAGAACAACAGCTATCAACCAAGAATTTCTTTGCCTAATGAGTCACTCTATTTCACCTCACTATTTTGTTCCCAGTGTGTTCACTAAAGTTTCTGTTAACTATGGACACTTTTATACATAATTATGACACTAACTGTACATAGAGAGGCTGCTCTGTAACTAAATGTGTGTAGGTAAAAGACATTTAGAGTTCTAGGTTGAGGTGCCAATACACTCCTTTCATACTTCTGTTTGAAGCCCTTACTGCTCTGTTGGGGGTCCTTTTCCTTCATCTATTATCTACTTCACCAGCTTAAGTCATCTGATGGTGGTCTCTGTCACCTAGAACCAGAGGGATTTCCCATCCTCCATACCAGTCTGTGGGTGGTCAGGAGCTGGCCACACAGCAGGATATATGAGTAGCAGGAAGAGCAAAGTGGGCAGCTGCTCCCCACTACATTACACTAGCGTTACCACCTGACTTCCACTTCCTGTCAGACCAGGGCAGCATTAGCTTCTCATGGCAGTGCAAACCTTACTGTGCACTGCACAAGTAAGAGATCTATGTTGTGTGCTCCTTATGAGAACCTGATGCCTGATGAATGGAGGTGGAGCTGAGGCAGAGATGCTCACCCTGGGGAGCAACTGAAAATACAGGTTCACATTAGCAGAGAGGTTTAACTGCAAATATGTGTAACGTGCTTCAGTTCTCCTCATTACCTACTCCTGATTGGTGAAAAGGCTGTTTTCTATAAAACTGGTCTCTGGTGCCCAAAATCTATGGACTTCTAGCTCTGGAATGCACAGGAAAAGGCTATGGCATATCCTATATAGATAAACTTCCTCCTTTTCTCAGAGACATTACTGATCAACTATTTTTTTTTTTTGACTGCTGTGATACTGGGAGGTAGTAGGGCAACCCAAGAAAGAGGGATATTTACAGTTTACAGACTCATTTAGCTTTCATTCTGTCACTTTCTAGATGCATTTAGGGAAAGTTGATGATTGTTTCTAATGCATTTTTTCCTTATTGGCAAAATGGGGTGCACTGCACCATCTCTGTGAACTAGTTGAAATGAAAAATAGAATCAAACAATGGAAAAGGCTTATGATGAAGGAATGCTCAGCCAGGGTGAGTTCCTTCCTCCCTATGCATTACAGGTCAGTGTGTGTGGTAGAGACAGTGTGGACCATCATCATCAGCTATGATGACACATCTTTAGTGGGAATAACCCCAGTGACCAGCAGTGCCATAGGCAGACTGTCGTGTCCATCCAACATTCATACATTGAAACCGAGTCCTGAATGTGATGGGATGTAGAGATGAAGTCTTTGCAAGGAGAACAGGCCGTGAAGGTAGGAACAGATGAAACAGGTTAGTGAGCTTGTCAAAGAGGATTAGAAGAGAGCCCTTGTCTTTTCTACTGCATGAGGATACACAGAAAAGTGGAACATCATGAGTCAGAAATTGAGCCCTCACCAGGTGGCAAAACTGCTGGCATCTTGATCTTGGATCTTCCAGCCTACAGAGCTTGAGAATTGAAGTTACTTTGTTTAAGCCAACCAGTTGTGGTGCTTGGTTATAGCATCCAGAGTGGCCCACAATAAGTAGATAGAGTCCTTTTGCTTCTTTCTGCTGTCTTTATTTTGTTGATGGTACCATATTGGTAAGTCAATTCCAAAGTAAGCTGTAAAAACTGTATAAATTTCTGTCAGGATGATATGTATAAATACACTAAGTATATATAATAATATGCCATTCAACACTGATGTGCGATGATGATTTTCACATCATAGGTCATCAAATGATATTGCTTTTCCCTTTGAGATCCTTTTCACTGGCAAAATCAATTGTTATTTGATTCACAAACTAGTGACCATCAATAGGAGGTGACAAAAAGGGGATATAAAACAAATAATAGAGATTAAGTTGCAATCACAGCTACTTATTTTATTATAAAATTTAATTTAAAAACTAATGACTCAACTCTGGCAGTACATTAGATTCCTTCGGAGAGATTTTAACATATTGCTAGTTAAGGTCCACTGCAATCTAATTAAGTCAAAATACCTAGGGACAGGGCCCAGTGCAACCTGTTTAAATTTCAGAGTAGAGAACCTCTTTAATGGATAGACCAGTTAGCACTATTAAAATACTCCTCCATACAATAATTGGAAAACATCAATTTAGGTTTAAAACCTTAGAACAACAATATAAATAAAGAGAGGTGAGGAAATAAAAACTACTTTTTAGAAAGAATAGCCATACTAAAATGCATTGCTATTCCAGACTCCTCAATGGTCTCTTTTTTGAATTTCCCCAATTTTAAAATCTTTATTATCAAATATCATTGCTGAATTCTTTTACCTTATGAAATCATATAACTGACAGTTTCTCTAAGCTACTATGTACACATGCCACCAGAGTGTTCTGTATTAAGATGTAGCATAACATACTATAACAGCATCCTTAAAAGTTTAGCATGCAAGGGATTCACATGGGTATCTTGTTATAAGTGCAGCTTTTTGATTGATATGACCTTCATCATAAAGTCAGGGGTGAAAATGAGACTGCAGTTCTATAAAGTTCCTGAATGGTGCCAGTGTCTCCAAGGAGACACTACTATATCATATCTCTTCATGGATTTTGGCATTATTTCTGGGTACATACAAGTTCATGATTATGTCTTCATGGAGAATTAATTTGTTATTATGTAATGTTTCCTTTATTCTCAGTAATATTCCTTTAATTCTAAACCAATGTTTCTTGGTTTAGAATTGAATTAATATAGTCACGCTGGATTTCTTTTGATTGTATCTTTTCATCCTGCTATTTAATTTTTTAGTCTCCTAACCTATCTATGCCTTTGTGTTTAGTGTGGGTTTGGCCTTGCATTTTAGTATGATCAGACAACCTCTGTCTTTTCATGTGGGTGTATAGGTCATTTACATTAAACATGATTATTGATACACTTGGGTTTAAATTTACTATCTAGCTAAGTGTTTTCTGTCTGTCTCACTTTTTCTTTGTTTTTTTTCTCTGCTTTTTATGATTGCTTTTTAATTATCATTATGATTTCATTTTCTAATATTGACCTCACATCAAAAATTAATTTATTTTCACTTCTTTTTAAAGGTTGCAAATTGTAACCAAGAGAGCCTTAAAGTTGCCCTAAATTAATTCAATTTAGTTGCCTTCTTGCTAGCAATTCTTTCAGAAAACTTGCAACTGTAAAATTTCTCTGCCTCTTTGTCATGTAAATCTTTCTTGGTGATCCTTGTACTAATTCCTTCCAATGAATGTATTTATTAGGTATCACAAATATATACTAATAAAGCATTTAAAAGTCAAATAATACTGAATTTTAAAAAAATGAGGTATAATCAGGAAAGAGAACTGCTGCCTCCCAGGATGTCAACCTGAGTTTGACAACTGATGTCCTCCAGTACTTGGCCCTCAACTGCCCCTGATGTCCTCCAGTACTTGGCCGTGGCTCAGCCCAGCATCTAAAATTCTTCCTGCCTTCTGTTTAAGCAGTGTTGGGAATATTACTCTCTTCAGTTGCAATAGTGTTGAATAAAGTCTTCCTCATTGTTTTTACAGAGCATCTGCTACAATTTTTCTTTTCATGGACTTAAAATATATGTCTGTGTGTATCAGAGTATATTTTCATATGCTATCATTTTATGTGTGAGAACCTTACAATAGCTCTTCCTTCTCATTTTTTCTGCTGTTACTATCTTACATTTCCCTTTTGTGTGTTTAAACTCTATAATGTGCTGTAATTATTTTTGTGATTGTTATTTTTTAGAGTGATTAAAAGTAATATATTTTATGTTTACTTTAATTTTTTCTTTTTCTTCATTCTTTGTTTCTTTGTATAGGTCTGAATTTGCATCCGCTATCATCTATTTTTTTTTTAAATTAAAAAACCTTTATTTTAAGGAGAATAAAACCAAATCAAACAAAAGAGAACAAAGCCAATCAAAACAAAACAGGAAAGAAACACAGGACCTCAAAACACGACAACAGGAAATCAACAATGACCACCACAATGCCTCCTGCTACCTTCAAAACCACTGCCCATATCATTAGCCACAACAAAATCAAGCAAAACAGAACAGAATAAACCAATACAAACAGAACATTGAATAAAGCAAAACAATAAAACAGAACAAATCAGTGAAAACAATATTGGATTTCAAAAACAAGGTAGCAGGAAATCCCCCACTGTTGCTATATTGAATATTGTTTTCCTCTAAATAGATGCTCAAACTACTGGCTTTAGGCCTGCAAAGCCAGTCAAACAATACAAGAATTAAGTTGTTTTTGTACCTGGGTTCAGCCTGTGCTCCTCCAAAACTACTGTTTGCTTCTTAGGTGGGTAGGATGTGGGGTGGAGAGAGGGGTGATCTTCTCTCCCAGCCTGCATGCCAGCTGGCTCATGGGAGGGGTGAATTGGCTCTTTGTTTCTCCTCCTGGGCTCTGCTGCTGGCTCATGAGAAGGGCAAATTGTCTTCTTGTTTCTATCATCTATCTTTGCTTTGAGAAGTTTTTGAATATTTCTTTTGGAATTTTCCAAGAAATGCCTTTATACCACCTTAATTTTTGGCGGGTGTATTTGATAGGTATAGAATTCTAAGTTATCAGTTTCTCTTTTTACAACCTCTTTGAACGTATTGCTAATTTTGAATGACAAACTGATAACCCAAGAATTCATTTCTCCTTCCTGATTCTTTCAGAGACAGACAGCAGTTTCTTGCTGATAAAGCCAGGTGCTGTCTGATGTGAGGGGCCATAGATAGCTCCAGGGCTCAGAAGGTGGGCGCACAATACCTGCTCTGGATCAGCTCGCCCCAGCCCCAGCATTAATGGAAATTCTTTGGTTTCCTGAAGATGGAAGAATAGTGTAGGTCAGTGAAGCACAGAAAAAAAATACTTTTTCAATTGCAGATGGCTATCTAATAATAGTCTCAGGCTTATCTGGCTTTTTCTCTTTGTTAGAATAGGGACAATTTTCTTTGACACTTTCTACATTTTAGTTGAAAGATTAATTCCATTTTTAATTTCTTAAATTAAAATCTATTGCTAGTTATCACCAGTCTCTCTTTCTTTCATGAAGGTCAGAGTCATTAAGCAATGGAAAAATAATTTGCTTTTTAAAATGTTTTAAGTTTTTAGATATTAGTGATTTAGCTTGCTGATATACTCATGCCTGTGTTTTAATTAAGTGAATTGTATTTACTTCCTGTGAGAGCTGTGACATTACCAGACAACAGTGGATCAAACAACAAAAATATATTCTTTTACCTTTCTGGAGGCCAAAAGTCCAAAGTTGAGGCAGGGCTGTGCTCCTCCAGAAGGTGGAGGGGAGACTTCTTCCTATGTCTTCTAGCATTTTGTGGGCTGCAGGGATCTCTGTCTCTTCACATCACCAAATGTCCCTAATGCATCTCTCATTGTCCTACAAAGACTTTTGTGGCAGGATTCAAAGTCCACCCAGATAATCCCAGATACTCTTATCTGCAAACTCTTCATAACACGTAATTTTTTGAGGGTTAGGAGGGTGTACTTTTGAGTGACTATTACTAAGGGCTTTACACCAACGCTATTGTGGTTTCTGCAAGCAAACTTGCATTGGAAACATTGTCCTTGCAGGCCACTAGAGAGTGAGGTAGGCACAGCAAGCTAAAAGAAATGGTATCATATGCTTTCTTTATTTCTGGGCCTTTAATCAGTAATAATGATCACAATAAAGCTAATTTATTGAGTACTTGCAATGTGTCATGAATAAGGCAACTTCTGCAAATGTTTTGTTATTGAGAAAATGGTCCAAGACTTTGAGATCGTCTGAGAATCAGAAGCATTGAAATTTTCTGGAGCTTGCCACAGTTGCACAATTTTGCATTATCCCATATTCAGTTAAAATTTTGCAAAGGCACCTCATGCATTGCCTGAGCATTAACATTTGAGAAAACTGCTGCACTGTTAACTTACTTAACTCTCACCCATGTTCTACAAATGCAGGTATTATTCTCAGTACCTATTTTATAGATGAGGACTACAGGGCTTAGAGAGTTTGAGTAACTTGTTCAAAGTCACTTATAGCAGAGGGAAGATGCAAAATTCACTCCAAATCTACCGCTGTTGGCAGAATCCACTGCCAATGTGCTGTTAAGGATCCATTTCAATGGCAAACAGAAACACCAAAATGACACCCAGGATTTGGAGGCAGATTTAGTTAAAGTCAGACAGAGGTTTACTAGGAATTAATTTTTCCTCAAAATATCAGGTCTTGAAGGCTCGGGGTGGGGTGGGTGTAGGTTATTATGGGGTACAGGGGTAGAGTACTTGGTTATCTTTGAATGGTTCTGATAAGATGCATCACAGTGACCAGCCATTTCTAAGAGACAGAAGCAACTAGAACTGCAGCAGGAGCTATTACATGGGCAGCTAAGAAACTGAAGCATACTGGCTGGGAAGGTCATTTTATATTACAATGTTTCTTGCATCTATTCAAATCTTTATATTCCCTGGCAAATCTTTGTTGGGCAGGTTACATGTGATCTTTTGAGAAAAGGATGAATCTTTTGAGAAAAGGAAGCAATAACACTGGGGCTATCAGTGGTCCTAGGATGGGCCCTAACCAAGATCCCCAAGACTGAAAATTCTCACTGAGATTTTCTGGTTCATTGTCCTTATTATAGGGTTTTTCTATAAGTTGACTCTGACAAAGGGGTGAAAGAGTTAATCTGATCTAGGAGAGTACACAATGTTTCTTGCATCTAGTCAAATCTTTATCATTTGTTATGGCCTTACTGGTTATTTTCCACTGTCTTGAGTCAATCATTTGTAGAGCTAAGGCAAAATTACAATACAATACCAAATAAACATGCAAGCTGATGCAAGGACTTGGGTGAGCAGCCTGAAAAGGCACAAAAAAATCAAAATCAATAAAGTTTTGGGATATGGAGCAATCCTGAGAACTGTGTCCTTAGTCATGCCTGCACTGGACATATCCAGAGTGACCAGACTAGGGCTTGGAGTGTGTAAATCTGTACGTTGGGTGGATGTTGGGGTCAGTTATGCAGACTCTGAAGCCTGAGCTGACTGCAGGGTTTGGGTGCCATCACTGGCACAAACTTGCAGAACATACAGTGGGAACAGTTCTGGCTCTGATTAAGGTGGGTCTTCTGGGACTCTCAGGTGAAAGTTTTCAGCTGAGATGATGCTTCAGTCAATTGGATCCCTGGAGGGAGCTAGGAGTGTATCTTTGGTGACCTTGGTGACAGGTTTCCAAATAGCAGCAGGAAGTGGTATCAAGAGCATGTTAGCCAAAATAACTTTGTCCAAAGTGGTCAAAGCACAGAGCATGTGGCACCTGGACAGTTAGGTCTGGGAATGAGGTGAGTGTGTTGGTTTTCTTCATCAGAGGAACAGTGGATATTAGAGTACAAAAGCAAAGAGGGAGACAGCCCATGGAGACTGGATGCAAGTGTTTGTACCAATAGGCGACTGGACACTCCCATGCCTTGTTAATCTGTGTAAACATTGCCATTTTTGTGCACTCAAGGATTCAAATTCTATAGAAGTTAGCAACTTCAAGAAATTTGTGATATTTTTTCTTGTAAACAGTTTCTGCCAGATACTGCAGCAGAGATTTTATGTCTTTCCAGCAGGCAGCTTGGATGTCATTAATCAGGAGTGAGGTGATATTTTTTTGCTGGGAAACTAGTGAGGTCAACTGTGAGGGCTTCTCCAAAGTGGGTAAACAAGGTTTTGAACCTCTGGGAGGTTGAGTCCAGGTCAGTTATATTTTTGAGTCCAGATCTGGGGTCTTTCTATTCAAAGGTAAAGAGGGGTTGGCTGACAGGAGCCAATAAAAGGCAGAAGAAGGCATTCTTTAGGTTGAGGCAGGTGTATCAGCAGGCTCTGGGTGGCAAAAGACTGAGACAATATATGTGGAAGTCAATTGCAGTGGAATGGTAGCTCAGAGCTCTCAAACTGGCTTTACAGGCAGAAAGATATATTTTAGCACTTTGACATTCTAAAGACATTTTATGATTTTGAAAACTCATTTTTTTTTTCCTTGAGTAAATGTAATGGAACTAGAAGGGACAGAGAAACAGGCTTTCCTGGAGCCACACCTGTTTGCTAGGGCCTTCCTAAAAATACTTCCTAAGTTCTCAAACCCTTGTGACAATTGAGTAACAGTCCAAAAAGTGTGTATGGGTTGGGAACTGCAGAATGCAAGGTGATGGCTTTGTGGTTGATAGCACAGAGATCTTGTCCATGGTGATTAACTACCAGGTTGATATGTGACTGGATGCCTGTTTGTGCTTCCTGTGACATCAGACAGAATCATGGGCCCTAGTGAGGTGGCATGGATTTTGGCCAGGTCCAGAGGTGAGTCTTTATCCCATTCCTCTGGAAGGAAAGTTTTCAGAATTTTGGGATTGCAGTTATCTGTCTCAGGCACATGCAGGTATCATCTTCCTCTCAGAGAACAGTCAGAGTTGAAAATTAAGGGCTCAGTGAGAGGGATAATGACTGTTTTGATACAAAGGAGACAACTGCTTTTAATTTGAAGAGGAAGTCTCTTTTCAGAAGGGGGTCATCTTACACAAGGATTCATGGTTGGTCAGATGTCCTCTCAAGCTGTAATTCTTTTGACAAGAAAAAAGAGCAAGAGGCATAAGTCCTCATGGCTCTGCAGATTTTTGACATAGGGAACTTTTGAAGGCAGAGAGTGCTCCATCATGTCTCAGGGAATTCACAGGTTTTCTCTTGAATTTCATAATTACTGCATCTTGGGGGCTCAATTTGATAGATCTCAGTCTGTCCTATCCATCCAGGCCCTAAAGTGAGGAGAGGTTCAGGTTGAGGTGGGACTGGATAGTCAGGGTTTTTTTGTGTCTCACAGTTGGATGAAGCATTTATTTTTTGTGTCCGTAGTCCTTATATCACAATTCTGGGTAACAGTAGTCACTTTTGTCACATTGATGGACTTTTTGTTCTCCCTCTTTGACATCTTTGAGAAGTGCTTGACTGACTTTAGGTTTCTAGGCAAAATCATTTTTGGGAGGCCTTAGAAACTCTTTTTTCAGGGATGAAGCTTAATTCTTCCTCAGTAAAAATGTGGAACTCAAAAGGAATTTCTGACAGTCATCTCAGGTGTGTGTTACATAATGCCATCTGACTGGATTGTTATAGCTGTGAAGTAAAAGTTTCAACAGGAGGGTCTCTATGGCCAAATGCAAGCAATGACTGGCTGGAACCAGTTAAATTGGCTGTAAACAGATGAGTCTGGAGTGCAGAATGAAGCTATAGGTGTTGGCATCAGTTAGAATTCTCAGGAAAAATTGCCTCCTCCTTTTTTTTCTTTGAGACAGAGGGAGCCATTTGACTTCATTTTTAACTGTAAAAAATTCTTTCTTCCTGCAGTCAGTGACTGTGGTATTTCACTAATTAAGTCCCATCTTTGACTTCCTATGAGTGTGTTATGTGCTCTTGAATGATTGCACAACAGACAAAAGGTGAGTGCCCCTCAGAGAGAGATCATTCAGATACCTGCCTGTCCATGCCACTCATGGGGACTTAGGTGTGACTTAGCTAAGGAGGCTGTGAGAACTCCTTTGTGCCATGTGTTAATTGCCATGGAACCACAGAAGAGAGCCCAATCAGCCACTGTGGCCAGTGTTTCCCAGTCTTGGTGCACAGACAGGGTAGCCTATGGTTTACGCTGTCCATTTTACTCACTCACATTAATTCAAAAGGCACTCAGCGTGTAAAACATTCCAACTGCCTTCCCTTGAATATAGTCCTAACAAGAGGTGATCAATCTCTCCTTCTACAAGAACTGAATGAGACTAACAGACTAACTGTGGTGCCTCTGGGGGTCTTACTAGAATTAGATAGGTAGGCAGGCTGAGAGACAGACTGTGTCCTCCTCCTTTTAAGGCCCACTGTGAACCACTTTGTGGGGAGCCAGTAATCCTCCTCCATACCTCTAAGGGCATTTGAGAAATCTCAAAGATGCACCTTCTCAGTGGAATCTGGAGAGGTCCTTGTTCCTTTTATGAGAGCTACAACTTGTATCAAAGAGGTCAGCATGGTTAGTCTTCATGACTGATGCACCAGATGCTGTGGTAAGCAGAGACACCAAAATGACACCCTGGATCTGGAGGCAGACTTACTTATGTTGGCAGGCACTGAACAGGATCATTCCCTAAATATTGAGCCCTGATATCTAGTGATCTGGAGTTTATATGGTAAAAGCAAGCAGAAAGTATAGAAGCAGAATGGCTTGTCAATTAGGTATTGATTTATACTTTACACATCATAGTGACCAATTAGGCATCACAGTGACCAGCCATTTCCAAGAGACAGAAGCAGCTACAAGAACTATTACCTGAGCAACTAAGGAACTGATATGTGCTGGTTGTATGTGTGTGGGGGGGTGGATTTTCTGTTTCACCATGATGCCTTCCTTCTTTTCACAAGAAGTGGATGTTGACTCATTAGGGATCTACTTTTCTGAGACTCTTATAAATTCTAGGTGTTTCAAGTTTCCTGAGTTTCTCTAAGCTATTCATTTGTTCACTCTAAGTTCTATGGGTCTTCCTCAAAACAGGATTTCTGTGCTATATCCAGTCTAGATAAAAATTTCTAGTTTTGCTAACAGGATTCTTTAAACCATCACTTTAACATAGGTTAAAGAAGTAAACTTTACTTACAGAAAAAAATTAAAATGTTAATTAGGACCATAATGCAAGCATAACCTTTGCTATTTGCCATATGTTCATCCACATAGATAATAAATAAGCAAATAGAGCTCTAAATGATGAGTGGAATCTGTACTGCAAGAAGGCAGAGAACTACATCCTGCCTATGAAAGGAGCTCCATGGGTTCTGTGATTTATTGTCTCTTAATCACCATGGTTACTGATTTAAATTAATTTTCAGAATGTGTTTTTATGTGTGATGTCTGTATGTGACATAGGCATTTTCAACACTCTATCTGATAAACATTGAAAATTGCTTTTTTTTTTTTTAAAGAAAAAACCCCTCAAACTTTCTATTCTGAATTAAGGTCACAAACTGCACATAGTGTTTATTAAAAACAAAAATACACTTTGTTTTTAAAAATTCATGAAGAGTGTGCATCTTTTATTTGTTAAGAATTTTTAAACCAATTTTATAAGTTTCAGATGGCAGTAGGAAAAAGAGCCAACATTCACAAATTAGATATTATACTCCCAGTGTCTCATTTATGACCCATCTTCATTTTACATACAAGGAAATTAAGGGTCATAACAGTTAGGTTGGCCAAGGACCAAAGTCAGAGGATAGAGTCAGGAAATGGTGTCAGATGCCCGGTTGAAGAATTTACATTAATTTTTGCAAGTATTCAAAATGCAATTCAGTATCCCTGCATTTAGCTTAACTAGTCTTTCTCAACTTCCCTGGAAACAAACACCTTGAGTTACTCCTTGACCTTCAGGTAAACTAAAGGCCAATGCTTCCCATTTCTCAACTGTGTATTGATTTTTCTGAGTCTCAGGCATAGCTGCTCATTATCCTTGTAAAAATACTGTAACTTTCTATTCCAAAGAAAAGGATATTTCAGATGGTGATTGTCCTTTGAGAAAAAGACTGCTTTTCTGGTGTAACATAGGATAAGAAGACCAGTACAATGGCATAAGCCATTAAGATTATAAACCACCCAATGATAACATTGCTTTCAATCAAAGAAAGATGTCTGCTTGTTCTTCACCTCACCTTTATCTTCCTTGACGTGGACTTACTGCTTACAGACTGCCTAAGAACTAGGATGTGTGTGTGGGGGTGGATTTTCTGTTTCAGGAGTTGTAGGAGTTTTATTAAAGAGCTTTTGTCGCCTACACATAGGATTCATCTTGAACAGAATGAGGTTAACACTTCTAAAGAAATTAAAAATAATGAAAATGGAGTAGACCTTCTGGAATGGCTTGTCGCTGGGTATATTAGCAATTTCAATGCATTATGAAGTGAGCCTGCAGTATGGAAATTTGGAGATCTTTCCCACTTGTGAGAAAACTCACATTGAAAGATGGAGAAATGATGTCGGGGAAGAAATCAGTTTTAAATCTGGCTTACTCCTCTTGCGTTAAGTATGTAAAAAAAAATTATGTGAATTAAATAAATTTTAAAGGAAAAAAGAATACACTTTTATCTGAGCCAAGAAAGAATTTGAATTAATGTCCTCTGAAACTCATTGTTTAGGCCTATATTGAAACTAAGTGCTATTTTGAGAAAAAGCAATTAAGTACATGTTCTTCTCTTTCTGTAAACCCTTCAATACCATTTGGATAATTAAATTTTTCCTCCATTTTTGATGTTATAACAATTATAATAAAAACCACAGTGTGGCTTGTTTTCCTTGTTCTAGAAAATTCAGTGAAAATTGGTTTGAACTCTGTGTTAGGCATATTGTGAAGGGCAATATTTCTTGCAGTTTACCAGAGGATTCCCAAGGGCTTCCAGCTCAGGGCACTCTGGTTTCAATTTCTCAATCTCCCTCCCGTTTTACAACTTGAACTCATGACTTACTTCTCCATGTTGGTGGCTTTCTAAAATCTTTTCCAACACTAATCACATATGGCTGTTGAGTCTAGTTGATTTTTTTTGAAGAATTGATGTGATACAGTGATGAAATAACCAAACTCAGCATGTAAAGGAAAGTAAAATTAAATAGAAGATCTACACATTGAAAATTATAATACTCTGAAAAAGAAATCAAAGAAGATTTCAGAAAATGGAGACATTGTTCATGGATAGGAAGAACTAACATTGTGAAAATGCCCATTATCCCAAAATTGTTACACAGATTTAATGCAATTCCAATAAAAGTATCATTATTTTGGGAGTGAGATAGAATTTCAGTGTTGTTTTAATTTGCATTTCTCTAATGGCCAAAGATGCTGAACAATTTCTAGAAAAAAATAATTTCTAAAATTCATTTGGAGCCAGAAGTAACCTAGGATAGCAAACGCAATTCTGGGTAACAAAGGCAAGTCAGGAGGTATCACAATCCCTGACTTGAATCTATACTATAAAGCTACTGTGATAAAACCAGCATTGTACTGGCAAAGAAATAGACCTGAAGAGTAATAGAATATATTAGAATATATGAATACACTCAGTCACCTTATCTTCAAACATGTTCATTGGAAGAAAGAAAGCCTCTTTAATGAGTGGTACTGGAAAACTGGCTTTCCATATGCTGAAAACTAAAACTATATCCATGCCTATCACTATGTACTACAGTCAAATAGGATCAAAGATCTAAATTTTAAAACAGAAACATGAAATTTTCTGGAGGATAAAGTAGGTAGTATGAAGACATAGGGGTAGGCAGAGCGTTCATGAACAAAAATCAAACTGCATGGGAAATACTTCCCAGATTCAACAACTGGGATCTCATCTTGTTAAAAAGCTTTGCATGTGAAAAGAAAACTTCAACAAAGTGAAAAGAAAACCCATAAATTGGGAAAATATCTTAGCCAACTGTCCCTAAGACAAAGGACTTCTATCTAGAAAATATATACAATTAAAAAGTCAAGCCCTAAAATTCAAAGACCCAATTCAAAAATGGACATCTGAGGAATATATACTTTCCAGATGAAGAAATAAAAATGGCAAATAAATATATGAAAAACTGTCCTGCATCTTTGGTTATTAGAGAAATACAAATTAAAACAACACTGAGATTCTATCTCACTCCAGAAAGAATGACCAAAATTTAGAAATCAACCAACAGCAAATGCTGGAAGGGCTGTGGGAAAGAAAGAGATCTTCTCCACTGTTGATGAGTCTAGACTGGTGCAACCACTGTGGAAACAAGAGTTGATGTTCTTCAAAAAGCTGGGATTAGAGGTTCCATTGGACCCAGATATCCCACTTCTGGGCATATTCCCAGAAGAATTGAAACCATAAACCACAGTGATATATGTGCAACCATGTTTCTAGCAGCACAATTTGCTATAGCCAAATTTTGGAAACAACCTAAATACCCATCAATTGAGGAATGGACAAAAAAGATGTGGTCAGAGAAGACAAGATGGCTGATCAGTGAGCAACAGAATACAAAACCTCCTGGGAGAAACAATTCATATGCCAGAATAAAACACCTTGGAGAGACCCAGACAGAGGGAGATGGATCCTCTTGATGAAGGAAGAAATTAAAATTTAAAAAGCTCATCAAACACATTGGGACTACAACTGAAACAGCTAAAAACTAAAGGGACACAGCATTTTCACAATGACCCGCTAAGATTGCATCAGCTTGAATCTGCACAGGCAGGCAGAGCTGCCCAAACTCATTCCCACCGCCACTCACAGGAAGAATGGCAGTGCTGAAGTCAGAGGTTGGTAAGCCCACTGGAGAGCGGAGAGCAGAGTCGGTGGAGGAACCTTCATTGGCTCACGGTCAGTGCTTGGAGTGAGACCCCCCTCCATGGGAAGGGTGTGACCAGGTGGGCAACATGTTGGAATTGGGCAGGAGGAGCCTGAACTGGGAGTGACAGTGACTTCAGTTGGTTGCTCCCTCCCCAGAGCAGATTCCTGCGATTTGCTTGGACTGGGCTGCGCCCCTGGCTAGGACCCAAAGAAATGTCCCAAATCGATTCCCTGTGCCTAGCACACACTGACCAGGTGATCGCCCCTGAAGTTTGGCTGGCCCAGTGGGGAGGGACAGGCATACACAGCCTGCTTACACCTCAGTGACAAGAGCAGGTGGGAAAGGGCAGAGCTCCCTTGCCAGCGTGCTTTGGAGGAAATGTGGCCAACAGGGAAGGGGCTGGGACCTGCACTGTAACCTGGGTGGAGGAAGCCAGGACCATGACAGGAGAGAGAGGCAAGAGGAGGCCCCAGCCCAGAACCCTGAGAGCACTGATCCAGGAGAAGGAAAAACAAGGGAGACTGAGGGCGGCAAACACGCAACATCAGACATGACTTCAACGGACATTAAGAGATATCTTTGAGACCTTGTAGATGAGCTCAAATCTGAAATATTAAATCAGGTAAAACAAGATATGAGTAGAGTAATAAATGCTTTCAGGAAGCATCTCTCAGGATGATACAGATGAAAAAAGGGAGGAACACAAAAAAAGGAGAGAAACATTTGATAAAGAATATAAAGAAAATATAGAATACATGAAGCAGATTCAAAGAGACTACCAGGAAATTAAAAACTCCATTGAAAGCTGGAAAAACTCCTTAAAAGAAACTGAGGGTAGACTATCAAAACTTGAATATAAGTTTGCAATGTGTGATCATGAAAAGAAAGATCTCTTAAAGACAACAAGGAAACAGGCAGTAACAATACAAAGGCTAGAAGATGACAAGAGAATCTACAATTTAAGAATAAGAAATGTGAACAAAGAAGCAGGAATATATACAGACAAATTGCAAAGGCTATTCAAGGAAATAATTAAGGAAAACTTCCCAAGCATGGGAAAAGAAAATGGCAATCAGTTATGGGAGGCATACAGAACTCCAGACACCTACAACCAAAACAGAGCTACACCCAGACATATAATAATCAAGATACCAGAAATTCAATATAAAAACAGAATATTAAAAGCCATCAGAGAAAAGAAACAGATTACCTATAAAGGTAAGCCCATTGGAATCACGGCTGACTTCTCGACACAGACCATCAGATCAAGAAGAGCTTGGAGCAAAGTATTCCAAGTCCTGAAGGAAGGTGACCTCCAGCCCAGATTGATGTACCCTGCAAAACTGTCACTAGAAATTAATGGAGAAACAAGATGCTTCCATGACAAAGAGGAACTGGGGGAGTTTGTGACCACCAATCCAACTCTACAGAGAATGCTGAAGGCCATTCTAGAGAGAGAAAAAAAATACCAGAATTTTAGGAACAGTGGCAGAAAGGCCTCAGTGAGTGGGGCAGGCAGTAGAATGAAGGAGAAAACTAAACAAAGGCAGAAAAGTAGCATAGCAGAAATGAGGCAGAGGATAACTAGAATCTCTAACATAGATGGCCTTGATACACTATATTGTTAATAGTGCACCAGGATTTAAAACACACATTACTCACACTACTCTGCTTGTATGTATTATATTCTGTTCCAGTTTGTCTACTTGTACTAGATTTGAGGGCACAGACAGTAATCCAGAAAATAGCAGGATATAGTATGGTAATCATCCTTAATTTCCTATTAACTTAATCTGAAGCTCTGTATAACTTACACTGTTTTATCATGACTGATTTTAATCAAATCTGGTTTGTTGGATTGCTGTTTTCTAGTGATAGA
>PVLA01009863.1:0-69928 GCA_004027455.1 Hydrochoerus hydrochaeris
ATGTATGGATTAGGACAAAATTTGCTTCATGTTAGCTGGCATGGATTTGGTTTAACTTAAGCAGGCATCAAAGAATCAGAGACATTTTGAAGCCCTGTTCTCCATATACCACTCTAATAGTTTCATCTACTTATAATTTGCCTAGAAACTGTACATCTGGTATTATTTTGGGGCAGTCATGTCCATCTGCATCTGTTCACCTGGAGAAAGGCCACCTTCAGTAGGTGAAAGTTATTTCTCTTGTACTTGCTTTGTGAAAGTCATTCTATTCCAGCCTCTCATGAGCTTTGGGAGTTTCATTCCTGAAAGTCCCCTGTCTCCCCAATCCCTTCCTTACCTCGTTCTTTGCCTCAGACTTCTAATTCCCCTTGGAGCCTTGCTACCAACAGAGGATCTCTTCATGTCCACTTCCTTGGATGATATTGTAGTAGTGGAGAGAATGATGATGACTTATTTTCTTCAGGAGTGAATTGCTTTCACCAGCCTGATGAGGAAACCTGGGTTCAGAGATGAAATTCATTGTAAATGTGCCTTTTCTGCAAGTGTAGGTTGTGAACAATTACTACCTGTGTTTAGGAGGCTGTGATGCAAGGTGCTGGCATGCAACTGAACAAAAACAAACTGTCTTTAGAACTTGGTCAGAGAGATATAGGTGTTCTGGTATGTGTGTGGATTTCTTTGTGGGCAGAGTTTCTAATAGACTAGAGTTGTGTTTTTCTTGTAGGCAGGGTGTTGGATATTCAAGGATATCTATATAGCTATAAAACAAAAGCAGTCCAAATTGTGGCTAGGTGGGTAGCACTTATGCAAGTTGGTGGCATGCAAATGAACGTAAACAAAATGTCTCTAAGAGCCTGATCATAGAGGTATAGGTGTTATGAATGTGTGTGGATTTCTTTTGAGGGCAGAAGTTTTAATAGACTAGAATTGTGTTTTTCAGGGAGGCGGGACATGGGATATTCAAGGATATCTATACAGCAATAAAACAAAGGCAGTCCATATTGTGGAGAGGTAGGCAGCATTTATTTATTTAGTATGCCAACTGATGTGTACATTTAAAAAAAATTTATTTTACAGAGAATAAAACAAAAGAGGACAGAATAGAGCAGATCAGAACAGAACAATGCAAGCAACACAGCACTTCACAACAAGATAATTGGATATCATCAGTAGCTACCATAATATCTCTTTCTTTGAAATAATTGAGCACAGCTTCACACACAATAATATCAAACTTAAGAAAACAGAATAAAATCTTTCAGGAGAATGAGACTCTTACAAGACATTCTGAACCAAATAACAGAAGATGAACAATGGCTACTATACTATCTCATTTTCTCTAAAAAATTTGTTTATACTATCATACATATTAAAATCAAATAAGACACAACATGATAGAACCAATGGTAATAGAAGAATAAAAGTATGGTAGGACTTCAAACAAGATGATATCAAATCAGCAATGGCTGCCATAATGTCTTGTTTTCTTCAGAGCAGCTGTTCATACCATCACACATAATAAGGTCAAACAAAACAGAATAAAATCATTCCAACCAATGAATGAAAACATTATAAGACTTCAAAGCAATATAATGGGGAACCATGATTACCATAGAATCTTACGTACTCTTATTTTTCCTTTCACTAGGGAGACTATATGGTATTTATACATGTGATTTTGATTTATTTCGCTTATGAGTATGGTCTCAAGTTGCATCCATTTAGTTATAAATATCTCAATGTGATCATTCTTTATAGCTGAGTAGTACTCCATTGTATAAAAGTACCACAATGTTTTTATCCATTCCTCAGTAGACGGGCACTTAGGTTGTTTGCAAGATCTGGCTATTACAAATTGTGCTGCTACAAACATGGGTGCACATATATCACTGTGGTATGATGTTTTCAGTTCTTCTGGGAATATGCCTAGAAGTGGAATAGCTGGGTCAAATGGGACTTCCAATCCCAGCTTTTTGAGGAATCTCCAGACTGACCTCCACAGTGCTTGCACCAGTCTATACTCCCACCAACAGTGCAGAAGAGTTCCTTTTTCTCCACATCCTCTCCAACATTTTTTGTTGGTAGTTTTGTTGATCCTGGCCACTCTTTCTGGAGTGAAATGGTTTAAATTTGCATTTCTCTAATGACCAATGATGATGAACATTTTTTCATGTATTTATTTGCCATTCATATTTCTTCATCTGAGAACTGTGTGTTCATCTTGGATGCCCATTTTTGTGTTGAGTCTTTGAATTTTGGGGGTCTAATTTTTTAAAATTCTTTATAAGTTCTAGACAGAAGTCCTTTGTCTGAGGGACAGTTTGCTAAGATTTTTTCCCAATTTTTGGGCTTTCTTTTCACTATGCTGGAGATTTCTTTTGACATACAGAACCTTTTTAATAAGACGTGATCCCTGTTATTGATTCTGTGAAGTATTTCTCATGCAGTTTGTTTCTTGTTCATGAATTCTCCACCTACCCCTATGTCTTCAAGATTTTTACCTACTTTGTCTTCTAACAGATTTAGTGTTTCTACTTTAATATTTATATCTTTGATCCATTTAGATTTTAGTTTAGTACATGGTGATAGGCATGGGTCCAATTTTAGTTTTTGGCATATGGATAGTCAGTTTTTCCAGTACTATTTATTAAAGAATATCATTCTTCCAGTGAACATGTTTGGCCACTTTATCAAAGACAAGGTGGTTGAGTGTGTTCGTAGTTGTAGTTGTATCTTCTAGTCTATTTCATTGATCTTCAGATCTGTTTTTATTTTAATACCATGTTGATTTTTATTACAGTAGCTTTGTAGTATAACTTCAAGTCAGGGATTGTGATGCCTCCTGCCTTGGCTTTGCTTCGGAGAATTGCCTTTGCTATTCTAGGTCTCTTCTGGTTCCAGATGATTTTTAGGAGTTATTTCTCTAGATCTGTGAAATATGTTAGTGGTATTTTCATGGGGATTGCATTGAATCTGTATAACAATTTTGGAAGAATGGCCATTTTCACAAGATTTATTCTTCCTTCCATGAACAAGTGATGTCTTTCCATTTTCTGAGGTCCTCTTTGATTTCTTTGTTCAGAGTATTGTAATTTTCCCTGTATAGCTCTTTTACTTCTTTCATTAGATTAATTCCTAAGTATTTCATTTTTTAGATGTTAGTGTGAAGACTGTGACTGCTCTTATTTCTCTCTCGGTGATTTTGTTGTTAGTGTATAGGAATGCTATTGATTTTTTGATTATTAACTTTGTATCGAGCTACATTGCTGAATTTATTTATTATATCTAGGAGTCTTTCAGTGGATTTTTCTGTGTAGAGTATCATGTCGTCTGCAAATAATGGTAATTTAACTTCCTCATTTCCTATTTTGCTCCTTTTATTTCTCTCTCTTGTCTAATTGCTCTGGTTAGTATTTCCAGCACTATGTTGAATAGGAGTTGTGGTAAGGGACATCCTTGTCTTGTGCCTCATTTTAAGGTAAAGGCTTTCAGTTTGTGGCCATGTAATATGATGCTGGCTTTGGTTTGTCATAGATGGCCTTTATCATATTGAGGTAGAGACCATCTATTCCAATTCTCTGTAAGGTTCTTATTATGAATGGGTGTGGGATCTTATCCAAAGCTTTTTCTGCATCTATAGAAATGATCATGTGATTTTTACTTTTGGCTCTGTTGATATGGTGGATTACATTTATTGATTTATGTATGTTGAACCATGCCTGCATGCCTGTGATGAATCCCACTTGGTCATGGTGTATAATCTTCTTGATGATTTGCTGCATCCTGTTTGCCAGTATTTAATTGAGAATTGTTACATCTATGTTCATTAGGGAGATTGTCCCATAGTTCTCTTTTTTATTTGGGCCTTTCTCAGGTTTTGGTACTAGAATAATATTTGCTTCAAGGCATGACTTAGGGAGAATTGCTTCCCTTTCAATTTCATTCAAGAGTTTGAAGAATGTCTGCATTAAGTCTCCTTTGTACTTCTTGTAGAATTCCATGATGAATCTGTCTGGGCCTGGGCTCTTCTTTGTTGGTGGGGACTTGATTACATATTCAGTTTCATTAAGAGAAATTGGGTTATTCAGCAGATTTACATCTTCTTTATCCAGCTTTGGTGGTTCATATGTTTCTAGGAATCTGTCCATTTCTTCTGTGTGATTGAACCTATGAAATAAGGTTTTTTGAAACATGTTGATGATCTTCTGTATTTCTACATAGTTGGTAGTGATTTCACCTTTTTCATTCTATTGCATGAATTTGTGTCTTTTCTTTCCCTTTTTAAATTAAGTTGGCAAGGGGCTTATCAATTTTATTTATTCTTTCAAAGAACCCAACTCTTTGATTCATTAATTCTTGTATTGTTTTCTTAGTCTCTATTGCAATAATTTCTTCTCTGATCCTTATAATTTTCTCCCTTCTTTTGGCTTTGGGCTTGACTTGCTCTTCTTTTTCTAAATGTTTGAGGTGTAGTATCAGGTTGCTCATTTGTGTTCATTCTGTTTTCCTAATGTGGGAACTCAGTGCAAAAATTTTCACCTGAGGACTTCTTTCATTGCATCCCACAGATTCTGGAAAGTTGTATTTGTTTTTTCATTTGCTTGTAGATATTGTTTAATTTCTTCTTTAATTTCTGCTGTGATCCATTGATTGCTCAAGAGTGTATTATTCAATTTCCATGTGTTTGTGTGGTTTTGTAGTTTCTTTCATCATTAATTTCTAGTTTTGTGGTGCTATGATCTTATAACATGCATGGGATAATTTTATTCCTTTTGCATTAACTTAAATATGTTCTGTGGGTTAGTATATGGTCTATTTTAGAGAATGTCATATGTACTGCTGAGAAGAATGTATATGCTGATGTTGTTGGATTGAACACTCTGTACACGTCTATCAAGTCCATTTGTTCACAGGTGTGATTCAATTCTGTTCTTTCTTTGCTAATTTACTGTCTAGTTGATCTGTCCCTTTGTGTCAATGGTGTGTTAAGGTCTCCTGTTATAATTGTGTTATTGCTTATTTGATTTTTCATTTCTTCTAGTACTTCCTTTGTATAGGCTAGTTCTCTAGATTTTGGTGCATATATATTTAAGATTGTGATTTCTTCCTTTTGCAGTTTTCCCCTAACTAGTATGTAGTGACCTTCTTTATCTCTTCAGACCATTCTTGGTTTGAAGTTCACATTATCTGCAAACAGAATAGCTACCCCTGCTTTTTTTGAGTTCCTGTTGCATGGAGTATTGTTTTCCTTCCCTGAACTTTCAGTCTATGAATTTCCTTTTGGGTTAGATCGGTTTCTTGTATATAGCATATGATGGGACATTGTTTCTTGATCCATTCTGCCAGTCTGTTTCTTTTAATTGGGGAATTGAGGCCATTTACATTAATGGTTATAACTGTTATATATTGTTTTATTTTTGGCATGTTATCTTTCTGCTGTTGTATCTTTACCTTTCCATTCTGTTTAATTGTTTCTCTTGGTTAGTGGTTTTTTCCTATATGTATCTAGAACACCTTTGACTATTCTTTGCAGGGTTGGTTTAGTAATCATAGAGTTCTTTTTTTATTTAAAGAGAAACAAAAGCATGTAAAGGGTAGAGATGATACAGAATTTCAAAAAGAAAGATAAACAGTAAGAAATCACATTGATAAATTACATATTGTCCTCTTAGAAATAGTTGTTCAAGTTAAAAAATTAAAACATACAAGGCAGATATTCAAACAGTGAGAGTGTACTATGCATGCATGAATCTCTACATATATTTCTATCCTTTCTGTATAAGAGGGAAAAACAAAACTTAGCAAGACAAAATAAAACAAATTCCTATAAAATCATGAAACCAAAAAGTTGTATAAAACCACAGTACAGTGTGATCTACAATGATTACCATGTTGTTTTTTTGCCGGAGTCCAGCTGCGGCAGGGCTCAGGGGTCCCAAAGGTGGTCAGGGAGTCGGCGAGTGAGAGACAGAAGACACTGCACACCAGTCTGTGAGTGAATCTGAATCTGCTTTATTTTTCAGAAGCTGGAATATATATTTGCTAACTTTTGGCAGCAACCCAAACCCCAAGCAGGAAGCATCCCAGGTTTAGGGCCAGGCAGGGACAATCTTCAACAATATGTGTTAATCAACTTTTTTCACCTTTGTAACACTTTACTCTTGTTACTTAATTATCTTGGAAAATGTAAGCTGATGCACCTGGATGCCCACAGGAGGGAGAGATAGAGTGGCAGCTGTGAAGCTATCATGCTGCTCCCTACATTTTTTCCCTTATCACTTATGGGAGTATGGCAGGCCCTGTGAGGATAGTGCCTGTCTTGGGTCAAGGACTCTTCATATGAATCCAACCAGGCCTTACCCGTCATGGGCCTGCAGGACAGCAATTGGTCCTGTGCCTGTCTTAGGCGGCCGGTGGGTAACATATGTGTCCTAGTTGCCCATCTCTGGCTGCCTGTCCAGTGTCTCAGGGCAGTTGTCTCACAGGAATTTTGTAAATCCTCCTCCATGAGCGCTTTCATTTAAAGCTTTTGTATAAACTCTCTCATACTACTCACAGAAGGTAAAATTTCACAATTAGTTTTCACAGTTATCTAGAAGGTTTCTAGTAACTCCTCTGGAGTTTCTATTTTTGATTTCATATTGAGTATTACATGAAAATATACATATGTGAATTACACAAATTACAATTATCAGTACAAAACATTACAAGATCCTTGCACCCAATTCCCACATGCGGTGTCCTTTTCCTGGAGAAGTGATTCCTTGAAGCGCTCTCCTCCACCCATGGACCTTGTCACAAGGCATGGATGGACTAGGATGCAGCATCTCCCCCTTTTTAATTTTTTTTTAATTTTAAGCCGAATAGCTGTGGGGGTAGGGGAGGATGAGGTCTCCTTCTCCTTTGAGGCAGCTGCAGTTCTGACGAGGCAATCAGGTATCCAAATGGGGGATTTTTCATCCTGTGGAAATACACAAGAATAGCCTCGTCCAGAGGCTAGTAAGATATCTGGGCCTTTCCATAATCCAGTAGTTAAATCTTTCCATTTGACAAAAACCTGAGGAATTAAGGTAGGATGTTTCCAATGTCTCTCCATATTATTTATCTGATCATGTCCAATATTTAAATAATTAATAACAAATAGGGCATGTTGCAGAGTGTGATGAGGAGAATAATATTTCTCAGTACTAGTTATTTTTTCGATTTGAGTTTTTAATATCTGATGGGATCTTTCAACAATTGCTTGTCCTTGGGGATTATAAGGTATTCCAGTAGAATGCTCAATGTCATATAACTTACAAAAGTTTTGAAAATTTTTACTAGTATAGACAGGGGCATTATCAGTTTTTAATTGTTTAGGTACCCCCATAAAGGCAAATGTCTGAATCATGTGTTGAATTACATCTTTATAGGCTTCTCCTGACCTAGCAGAAGCAAAAAGTAAATGAGAATAAGTGTCTATGCTAACATGCACAAAAGATAATTTTCCAAAAGAAGGGATGTGAGTCACATCCATTTGCCATAATATATTTGGTTTTAGCCCTCTAGGATTTACTCCCATTTTTGGAGAAGGAATAAAAGTCATGCAGGCAGAACAATCGCAAACAATCTGCCTTGCTTGTTCCTTGGTAAGCTTGAATTGGTATCTTAAAGCCTTGGAATTTTGGTGGTGTTGATTATGGGACTTGATAGCTAATTCTATGTTAGAGAAAATATATGTTTTAGTTAATAAATCAACTTCAGCATTACCTTTAGTTAGAGGGCCTGGAAGGCCAGAATGGCTTCTAATGTGCCCAACAAAATATTTAGCAGTTCTTTTTCTTATGACCTGTTGTAATTGTTGTAATAGTGAAACTATAGTGGAAGAGGGTGACAGAACCGCAGTTTCAATACCAGGAAATAGTCTGGTCACGTATTGAGAATCAGAATAGAGGTTAAAGGGTTTAGGGACTTGTTTGAAAACAATTACTGCAATTAATTTTGCCCTTTGAGCTGAAGTTTGGCAAGTGTCTATCACCTTTTTAACATGATCTATTTGATAAGTGGCTTTTCCATTAGAGGATCCATCTGTAAAAACAAGGGCAGCATAATCTAAAGGTTGTTCAGAATAAAATTTAGGAAAGATAAAAGGATGTTTTTGCAGAAATAACAGTAGGGGGTTTCCAGGGAGATGATATATAACTTCTCCTAGAAACCCAAGAAAGGCTTTTGCCCATCTTAAAGAATTCTGTAACAAATTTACAAACTGCTGGGCTGTAATTGGAACAGTTATAATCTGAGGGTCTTGTGCAAATAATTTTTTGCTTTTTTTTTCTTCCTTTGCTAATTAATTGGGCTTGAGTTGACAAATATTCTCCAGTGCCTGTCAACATTTTATAAGTAATTTTATCTCGAGGCCTTTTTAATATATACCTCTTTGCTAGCACTTTAGCTCTGTCCTCATAATCAGATTTCCAAATTAAATATGTTCCCCCAGACAGGCAGGATTTAGCGGTGGACATCCAATCAAAGGGGGTCAACCATTGGCTAGCCAAATTTTCCATTAATTGCAGAGTATAGGGAGAAGCTGGACCAAAGTCTTTAACTGCCATCTTAACCTCTTTTAATAATTTAAAGGAAATGGGCTCCCACTGAGGTTCCTCGTCAGATCCAGGAAAAATGACTGGGAAACAGTGCTCTAGCATTTGCCCTTCCTTACGGGCTTGTTGCATGGCTCCCATAAACCCTATGTTTGATAAAGGGGTTTTCTTATTTTTACCCTGTTGGTTTGTTGTTGGGAGATTTTTTGAAAGTGAACGAAAGGCCGGAAACAACTCATCATGATGGTACCGAGTGGCTTCCTCCTCCAGTTCAGCTGCGTAATCTGGGGGCAAGGGTTTCTCTTCCCCTGAAGAACTTTCATTATCGTTATTGTTACCAGATGATGAATTTTCAGTATTAATATTTTTACTTTCTACCAGGGGTGGTGAGGTTAAAGTGGCTTTATCTATATGAGTTTTATAGTTTCTTTTTGACCCATCAAGCAAAAGTGGTCTGCACTCGTCCAGATTTATTGCTTTAGCCATGCAAACCATTTCGTGTGTAGGGTCAAAACAATCCTTTAGCACATTCCAAAGGGAAAAGGCATTATAAGGAACTCCCTCAGGCCCATAAATCTCATAATGAGCCTTCATTTCTTTGCCCACCTTCATCCACATTTCTAAATCTAGTGACCCTTCCTCAGGAAACCAGGGGGAAACTTGGTGCACAAAAGCGAGAAATTCCCATAACTGTTTAGTGGACACAGTAATACCTCTTGTTTTTAGCATATGTCTCAGAATTTCGGCATATATATGCCCTTCCTTGGACCCTGAGTGTCCCATAATGATTATGATTTCTTGCCTCCATACTTTTCTCTCTAAGTACCGGACTGTGTCCGCGGGTCTGCAGCACCCTTATGCAAGAATCCTATCCCTGATGAAATAGAAAAAGACTTACCTTCAGGTCCGTGTTTTGGGCACCAGATGCCAGAGTCCAGCTGCGGCAGGGCTCAGGGGTCCCAAAGGTGGTCAGGGAGTCAGCGAGTGAGAGACAGAAGACACTGCACACCAGTCTGTGAGTGAATCTGAATCTGCTTTATTTTTCAAAAGCTGGAATATATATTTGCTAACTTTTGGCAGCAACCCAAACCCCAAGCAGGAAGTATCCCAGGTTTAGGGTCAGGCAGGGACAATCTTAAACAATATGTGTTAATCAACTTTTTTCACCTTTGTAACACTTTACTCTTGTTACTTAATTATCTTGGAAAATGTAAGCCGATGCACCTGGATGCCCACAGGAGGGAGAGATAGAGCGGCAGCTGTGAAGCTATCATGCCGCTCCCGACATTTTTTCCCTTATCACTTATGGGAGTATGGCAGGCCCTGTGAGGATAGTGCCTGTCTTGGGTCAAGGACTCTTCATATGAATCCAACCAGGCTTTACCCGTCATGGGCCTGCAGGACAGCAATTGGTCCTGTGCCTGTCTTAGGCGGCCAGTGGCATAACATATGTGTCCTAGTTGCCCGTCTCTGGCTGCCTGTCCAGTGTCTCAGGGCAGTTGTCTCACAGGAATCCTCCTCCATGAGCTCTTTCATTTAAAGCTTTTGTATAAACTCTCTCATACTACTCACAGAAGGTAAAATTTCACAATTAGTTTTCACAGTTATCTAGAAGGTTTCTAGTAACTCCTCTGGAGTTTCTATTTTTGATTTCATATTGAGTATTACATGAAAATATATATATGTGAATTACATAAATTACAATTATCAGTACAAAACATTACAAGATCCTTGCGCCCAATTCCCACATGCGGTGTCCTTTTCCTGGAGAAGCAATTCCTTGAAGCACTCTCCTCCACCCATGGACCTTGTCACAAGGTGTGGATGGACTAGGACGCAGCATTTTTTATTATCTTCAATATAATTATCTGTATCATCAGGCATAATTGAATATAGCAGTATAATTGAATATAGCAGTACATAACAATATTAGTAAGAATAAAACATTGTAGACATTATAAAAGTTTAAAGGCAGGTAATAATCAAACAAGAGTGGATATTCTAGTGAATCTTGTCATCTTTAGTGCTGTTGCCTATACTCTCAGACTTGATACTATCAATCATAACAGCTTTGAATAAAATCTGTCAATACAAAACAGCAATCCAACAAACCAGATTTGATTATGATCAGTCATGGTAAAACAGTGTAGGTTTTACAGAGCTTTAGATTAAGTTAATAGGAAATAAAGGATGATTACTGTACTACAGTAATTTATTACTGTATTTTTCCTGTTATTTTTTGGATTACTGTCTGTGCCCTCAAATCTAGTATAGGTAGAATGACTGGAACAGAATGTAATACATCTAAGCAGAGTAGTGTGAGTATTGTGGATTTTATATCCTGGTGCACTATTAACAATAAAGTGTATCAAGGCCATCTAGGTTAGAGATTCTAGCCATCCTTCTCTTTCTCATTTCTGCTATGCTATTTTTCTGCCTTTGTTTGTATACTTTTCTCCTTCATTCTATTGCCTGCCCTGCTCATTGAGGCCTTTCTGCCACTGTTCCTAAAATCCTGGTATTTTTTTTCTCTCTTTCTAGAATGTCCTTCTGTATTCTCTGTAGGGTTGGATTGATGGTCACAAACTCCCCCAGTTCCTCTTTGTTATGGAAGCATTTTGTTTCTCCATTAATTTCTAGTGACAATGCTCCTGGGTTTAGCTTAGTTGGCTAAGGGTCCATTCTCTAAATGTGAGGTTGTGAGTTCCATCCCAGAGGCAGCAAAAAAAAAAAGACTTTAAAATAATTTCAAGTGACAATTTTTCAGGATACATCAATCTGGGCTGGAGGTTATTTTCTTTCAAGGCTTGGAATACTTTGCTCCAAGCTCTTCTTGATCTGATGGTCTGTGTTTCGAAGTCATCCATGAACCATTAGGGTTCACTTTGTGTTGTGTGGTTTTTTGGTTTGGACAAATGCATACTAACATGTGTATATCATTATATATCATACAGAATAGTTTCATACTGTATGGAACCTCTCATTCCATTTTATAGACACCATCCCTTCTATCCCCTGGCGGCCATTTTTCTCCAAATGCCATGATATGATCTTAGACTGGCTTTTTTTCAGTTAGTTATATGCATTTTAGTTTCCTCCCTGTCACTTTTTGGCAAGAATAATAATCATTTTTTTCTCCGTATACAGTATTCCATTTTATGGTTGATTCCAGTGTTTTTATGCATTCTCTGTTGAAGGTCATCTTGGCTGTCTCCAGTTCTTGACAATTATGAATTAATTCCCCCACCCCATTCTGGTGGTTCAGTTTGGCTCTAAGGTCTTGTGCATGCTTGCCATGTACTTTATCACTAAGCCATGTCCATAGTCCCAAATAAATTCTTATTTCTTTTAAAGTTCTGTTTCCTCTTAGATATTATCCAAGTCCTTTTTGATCCCTTTCTTTTACCTCCCCTATAGTTTATTAATTCAGTTCCTATTAACTGGACCTCCTGAATAGTTCCTTACCCCTGGAATAGCAAACTAACATTAAACTTGATTTTGGTTGCATTTAGTTCTTTAAATAATTTACTTTAAATTTGAAAATTGATGTTAAAATTTACTGTAAAATTTTATTTGCTATCTGAAGATATTGCTACCTCCCCTAGGCACAACCAGGAGTTCTAATTAGTGAGAACCTCTCTGCTGTGCACTGCCACTATTTATATTGTTTTGCTCTATTATCTCCTGAAGCATTTTGCTATTTTTTTTCCTGGTCATTTTCTGAGTGCATGATGTTGTCATCTGCTCAGAAGCAAAGGCTTCTCATGTCAGAGTCTTTTCTGATTCTTATATATCCAACCATTCTGTGTTCCCATATTTAACATGAACAGCTTGTATGAAGCATATAGCTGAGTACAAAATATTTAGGTCTGACAATTTTTAAAGTTTTAAAAAATGTTAAGGATTTATTTATTTATTTTGCTGCAGGGAAATGAGCCCAAGTCCTTGCATATGTAATAAGAAGATGGAGTTACATCCCTAGCCCCAGATTGAATTTTTCCAAATTTTCTCTTATTACATTGCAAATAATGTTATTTTCATTCCATTAATGGTTCCTTTAGAAATTTTAGCTGCATGTACTTGCGAGGGTGAGGCAGGAAATTTGGGAGTTTGAAGGCTATATGGGCTACATGCATAAGCAAGTTTCAGTTCAGCCTGCATATATAGCAAAACCTCAAAGTAAAAAATAAAAAATAAAAACAGGAGTTTTAACTGCATATTTAACTTAGTAAGTATAATATTGATATACTTTCTTGAGTAAACCAAGACTCTCAGGACAATTGAATTCCTTTACCCTTCTTGACACATATATTTGTACTCTGTATTTATGGTTTTTGCCCCACAATATGTAATATGCCTTTACATTTATTTCTTAACATTTCCTTGGCTCATTGCACTTCTTTTGTTTTTCTTGTGGTACTGATGACTGAACATGGGGCCTGAGCATCCTAGGTAAGTATTCTACTACTAAAGTATTTTCCCCAACACTTTTTTCTTTGAGACAAGTTCTCACTAAGTTATCTAGGCTGTTCCTCTTGAGTAGCTGAGATTACAGGTACTGAGCACCATACCTGGCTTATTCTTCTCACTTGTATCTTCCATCTAAAATTACTTTCTTCCTGACTAAAATCCTTCCTTAGGTTTCAGAATTGAGAAGGTATTGGGAAAAATTTCTCTCCTTCATTTTTTTCTTTTTGCATTTCTTAAAATACAGTTATTTTCCTCTCATTCTTGTAAGACATTTTTTGCTGGAAATGTAATTCTAGGTTTACAGTTATTTTCTTTCACCACACTGAAAAGTCTAATGCACTGTCTTCTGCCCCATATTGTCGCTGTTGCTAAGTTGTCAGACTTTTTTCCTTTGAAAATGACCCGAACTTTTTCTGACTACTGAAGGATCTTTATTTTATGTTCAATGTCTATTATGATGTGTTTATATGTGGGTTTCTCTATTAGTGTTATTTGTCTTTTTGCTTCATTTCGTTCTTGAATCTGGAATTATTTCCTTTTGTTACTTGTGGAAAATTCTTCATATTATTACTTCAAATCTTTAATATTCAGTTTGTTATATTTTGTTTCACTTTTCATTATAGATCTGACTAGCTGTATGTATATTTTGTTATGGGTTTTTTTTTGTTTGTTTAGTTAGAGTGGAGATTGAACAAGGAACACTACTGCTGAACTATAAGCCCATCTCTATTTATTTATTTTGTTTTGAGACAGGATCATACTAAATTACCCAGGTAGGAATTGAACTTGTGATTCCCCTGCCTCAGCCTAGTTGTTCACTGTTCTTTCTTCTTCTGTGTTTTCATCTCTCTCTCTCTCTCTCTCTCTCTCTCTCTCTCTCTCTCTTGGTCCCTGATCCTTAGGTTAGCACCTTTTGCCAAGGTGGAGAGTAGGAAATAAAATCTCAGAGTTTGGAGTTGGCCAGCAGTCCTGGCCAGGGTATGGAGTCCACAGGTATGGAGTTGCCTGGGGATGAACAGGCTCTCATGAATTTTATATCTCTGGGTCCAAGCCTTTTTTCCATAGCTGAGGTTTCCTTCAAGCATGCATGGCTATCTTCCTTCCTGCTGCCATGTTTCTCTACAGGAAGTCCTTATGTGACCTCCATCCAAGGGTGTGGCTCAGAATTTGACCTTGGGATTTAATAGGATAAACTGATGTGAGATAAAGAGAGGAGGAGCTCTTCTGGGTCCTTGCTTTACCGGTGCAAAATGTGTGCCAGGTGCAGCCTCTCCAGGATATTTCAGGCTGGGACTCAGAAGGTGAGGTGGTTCAGGAGTCTGTCCAACAAACCTTGGCACATCTTCAGGAATTGTTGCTACAATTGGTTGAAGACAGTCCCAGGGGACTCACACCTGGGAAGCCAGAGCCACCAGGTCCTCCACAGAATTTTGTTATTATTGTTTTGTGTTTTTTTTTTCTTGGTACCAGCAATCAAACCCAGGACCTTGTGATCGCCAGGCAGTTGCTGTGGTGCTGAACTATTTCCCTCACTCCACCCATAGAACTTTAATCTGGATTTGTGTTTGGTAATTTTTCATGAATCATTCTTTACTGAAATAGTCATTCATGTTTTGTACCATTTTATTTACCTCAGTTAGCTTTTTATTAGTCTTTTATAAACTTGCTGATTGTTTTGGCTATTCAATCCATTATCTGTTTAGTTCTATCTTCTTTTAGCTTGCTGAGCACCTTGTCCACTTTTCATCTCCTCATTATTTCAAATATTTCAGCTGTGTGGCTTTTAAGCCCCACCCTATACTTCAGGGATCAGCCTTGGGGTGTTATAAGTTTTTAGAAGCATTTAGTTGCCTTGTCTTCTCATATTTCTAAAGTGTGTGTGTGTGTATGTGTGCATGCACACATGTGCATGCTGAGGCATGTGAGTCAAGTATAGTGGAAAGATTGTTGCTGGTTGGAGCTCTCTTTAGCTAGTGTCTGCTTTTCAGTAATGTACTCTGGGCATGACTAACTATAGGTTTTGCTTTTGGCCCAAGATTCAACCACACCTGTTAACTGGAGTGGAGAATGTAGTGTAATTGGCATGGTACCCAGTTCTTCAGGAATGAACTATGATATTGTTAATAACTTAGAGGCAATCCAAACATTGGCACACAGAGAAAACCAGTTCATAGCAACAACTATGCCACCCTGGCAATAGCAACATAGTCAGCAATAATAATAGCATCAAAGACAAATTGGATATTGACATACCATAACAATCTTAAACTGTAGAAAATAGATCTATAATTATAGTATAAACACTAAGACAACACAATTATTGACATATAATAAATATCTACTAAATGCAACAAGTATTCCTCCACTAACCATAGAAAACAGTCAACAGTAATAGTATAGACTTAAGTAACTAAAGATTAATAAAGTTCAGTAGAGGGTAAGAAATAGGAGGTGGAAAAAGTAAAATTTTAAAATTAAACAATGGAAAATGAGTAGGAGAGAAAAGTGATAAAGAATCCTATTAAGGGCCAGGGATATAGCTCAGCAGTACAAGCACCTGCCTGGCAAGTGTGAGGTCATGATTTATCCTCAATAAAAAAAGAATCCTATTAAGCAGCTAAAGGAAATTAATAAAAGGAGACAAGAGTAACAGAGAATAACAAACAAATAAAAAAGAAAAAAGAATAAAAAGAAAAAAAACCCCAAACTCTCCCAAATCCAATGAAGAAAATTAAAAAAAAAGAAAAGAAAAGAAAAAAAAGGAACTGAATTTTTTTTATTTTAAAGAGAATAAAACAAACGAGGACAGATATAAGCAGATCACAACAGAACAATGTAAACAACACAGCACTTCACAACAAGACAACTGGATATTAACAGTAGCTATCATAATGTTTCTTTCTTTGAAATAGTTGAGCTTAGCTTTACACACAATAATGTCAAACATAACAAAATAGAATAAAACCACTCGAGAATGAAAGTATTGCAAGGCATTCTGAACCAAATAACTGAAGATGGACAATGGCTACTATATTATCTCATTTTCCATAAAAATTTTGTTTATACTATCATACATATTAAAATCCAATAAGACACAACATGGTAGAACAAATGGTAATAGAAAAACAAGAACATGGTAGGACTTCAGAGCAAGATGATAACAAATCAACAATGGCTACCATATTGTCTTTTCTTCAAAGTAACTATTCATACCATCACATATATTAAGATCAAACAAAACAGAATAAAACCATTCCAACCAATGAATGAAAACATAAGACTTCAAAGCAATATAATGGGGAACCATGATTACCATAAAATCTTCTGTACTCTTACCATTTCTTATACTAGGGAGACTATACAGTATTTATACATGTGAGTTTGATTTATTTCACTTATATGTATGGATTCAAGTTGCATCCATTTATTTATCAATATCTCAATGTGATCATTCTTTATAGCTGAGTAGTACTCCATTGTATAAGTACCACAATTTTTTTTATCCATTCCTCAGTTGATGGGCACTTAGGTTGTTTCCAAGATCTGGCTATTACAAACTGTGCTGCTATAAACATGGGTGCACATATATCGCTGTGGTAAGATGTTTTCAGTTCTTCTGGGAATATGTCTAAGAGTGGAATATCTAGGTCAAATGGGACCTCCAATCCCAGCTTTTTAAGGAATCTCCAGGTTGACCTCTACAATGGTTGCACCAATCTACACTCCCACAAACAGTGCAGCAAGTTCCTTTTCCCCACAGCCTCTCCAGCATTTGTTGTTGGTAGTTTTCTTTATCTTGGCCATTTTTTCTGGAGTGAGATGGAATCTCAGTGTGGTTTTAATTTGCATTTCTCTAATGACCAATGATGATGAACATTTTTTCATGTATTTATTTGCCATTCATATTTCTTCATCTGAGAACTGTGTGTTCATCTAGGATGCCCATGTTTGAATTTTGGGAGTCTGATTTTTTAAATTCTTTATAAGTTCTAGAGAGAAGTCCTTTGTCTGAAGGACAGTTCACTAAGATTTTTTCCCAGTTTGTGGGTTTTCTTTTCACTCTGCTGGAGATTTCTTTGGACATGCAGAAACTCTTTAATAAGACATGATCCCAGTTATTCATTCTGGGAAGTATTTCCCATGCAGTTTGGTTCTTGTTCATGAATTCTCTACCAACCCCTATGTCTTCAAGATTTTTACCTACTTTGTCTTCCAATAGATTTAGTGTTTCTGTTTTAATATTTAGGTCTTTGATCCATTTTGATTTTAGTTTAGTAAATGGTGATAGACATGGGTCTAACTTTAGTTTTTGGCATATGGATAGCCAGTTTTTCCAGCATCATTTATTAAAGAGTATCATTCTTCCAGTGAACATGCATGGCCCCTTTATCAAAGATAAGGTGGCTGAGTGTGTTCATAGTTGTATCTTCTAGTCTATTCCATTGATCTTCAGATCTGTTTTTATTCCAATACCACATTGATTTTATTACAGTAGCTTTGTAGTATATCTTCAAGTCAGGGATTGTGATGCCTCCTGCCTTGGCTTTGCTGCTGAGAATTGCCTTTGCTATTCTAGGTCTCTTCTGGTTCCAGATGATTTTTAGGAGTGATTTCTCTAGATCTATGTGATATGTTAGTGGTATTTTCATTGGGATTGCCTTGAATCTGTATAACAATTTTGAGAGAATGGTGATTTTCACAATATTTATTCTACCTATCCATGAACAAGAGTTGTCTTTCCATTTATTGAGGTCCTCTTTGATTTCTTTTTTACAGGGTATTATAATTTTCCCTGTACAACTCTTTTACATCTTTCATTAGATTAATTCCTAAGTATTTCATTTTTTTGGATGCTAGTGTGAAGGGTGGGTTTCTCCTATTTCTCTCCCAGTGATTTTGTTACTAGTGTATAAGAATGCTATTGATTTTTGAGTATTGACTTTGTAATCAGCTACATTGCTGAATTTATTTATTATATCTAGGAGTCTTTCAACAGAGGTTTGGGGGGTCTTTTATGTAGAGTATCATGTCATCTGTAAATAGTGATAATTTAACTTCTTTTCCTATCTTTACTCCTTTTATTTCTCTCTCTTGTCTAATTGCTCTGGCTAGTAGTTCCAGTAGTATGTTGAATAAGAGCAGTGATAAGGGACATCCTTGTCTTGTGCCTGATTTCAAGGTAAAGGCTTTCAGTTTTTGGCCATTCAATATGACACTTGCTGTTGGTTTGTTGTAGATGGCTTTATCATATTGAGGTAAAGATCATCTATTCCAATTCTCTGTAAGGTTCTTATCATGAATGGGTGTTGGATCTTATCAAAAGCTTTTTCTGCATCTATAGAAATGATCATGTGATTCTTACTTTTGGCTCTATTGATATGGTGGATTACATTTATTGATTTATGTATGTTGAACCATGCCTGCATGCCTGTGATGAATCCCACTTGGTCATGGTGTATAATCTTCTTGATGATTTGCTGCTCCTTGTTTGCCAGTATTTTATTGCGAATTTTTGCATCTATGTTCATTAGGGAGGTTGGCCTGCAGTTCTCTTTTTTATTTGGGTCTTTCTCAGGTTTTGATACTAGAGTGATATTTGCTTCCATGAATGACTTAGGGAGAATTGTTTCCCTTTCAATTTCATTCAAGAGTTTGAGGAGTGTCCACATTAAGTCTTCTTTGTATTTCTTGTAGAATTCCGCAGTGAATCCATCTGGGCCTGGGCTCTTCTTTGTTGGTAGGGACTTCATTACATTTTCAATTTCATTAGTAGAAATTGGGTTATTCAGCAGTTTTACATCTTCTTGATCCAGCTTTGGTCGTTCATATGTTTCTAGGAATCTGTCCATTTCTTCTGTGTTATTGAACCTATTAGAGTAAAGGTTTTCAAAATAGTTGTTGATGATCTTCTGTATTTCCACAGGGTTGGTAGTGATTTCACCTTTTTCATTCTGTAGTGCATGAATTTGAGTCTTTTCTTTCCTTTTTAAAATTAGGTTGGCTAGGGGCTTATCAATTTTATTTATTCTTTCAAAGAACCAACACTTTGATTCATTGATTCTTTATATTGTTTTCTTAGTCTCTATTGCATTAATTTCTGCTCTGATCTTTGTAATTTCCTCCCTTCTTTTGGCTTTGGGCTTGGCTTGCTCTTCATTTTCTAGATGTTTGAGGTGTAATATCAGGTTGCTTATTTGTGTTCATTCTGTTTTCCTAATGTGGGAATTCAGTGCAATAAATTTGAGGACCTCTTTCATTGCATCCCACCGGTTCTGATAAGTTGTATTTGTATTTTTGTTTGTTTGTAGATATTGTTTAATTTCTTCTTTAATTTCCTCTGTGACCCACTGATTGCTCAAGAGTGTATTATTTAATTTCCATGTGTTTGTGGGGGTTTTGCAGTTACTTTTATCATTAATTTCCAGTTTCATGGTGCTATGATCCAATGATGTGCATGGGATAATTTCAATTCTTTTGCATTTACTTAAATATTTTCTGTGGTCTAGTATATGATCTATTTTAGAGAATGTCCCATGTACTGCTGAGAAGAATGCATATTCTGATGTTGGATGGAACACTCTGTATACATCTATCAAATCCATTTGTTCACAGGTGTGATTCAGTTCTGTTATTTCTTTGCTGATTTTCTGTCTAGTTGATCTATCCCTTTGTGTCAATGGTGTGTTAAGGTCTCTTGTTATAATTGTGTTATTGCCTATTTGATTTTTCATTTCTGGTAATACTTGTTTTGTGTAGTTGGGTGATCTGGAATGTGGTGCATATATATTTAAGATTTTTATCTCTTCATCTTGCAGTTTTCCCCTAACTAGTATGTAATGACCTCATTTATCTCTTTAGACCATTCTTGGTTTGAAGTTCACATGGTCTGCAAACAGAATAGCTACTCCCATTTTTTTTTTAGTTCCTGTAGCATGGAGTATTGTTTCCAATCCTTTGACTTTCACTCTATGAGTTTCCTTTTGGGTTATATGGGTTTCTTGTAGACAGCATATGGTTGGATGTTGTTTCTTAATCCATTCTGCCAGTCTGTTTCTTTTAATTGGTGAATTGAGGTCATTTACATTAATGGTTATAACTGTCATATATTGGTTTATTGTTGATATGTTATCTTTCTGATATTGTATCTTAACTTTCCTTTCTTTATAATTGTCTGTCTTGCTTAGTGATTTTTTCCTATGTGTATCTAGAATGTCTTTCAATATTCTTTGGAGGGTTAGTTTGGTGATCATGAAGTTCTTCAGCTGTTCTTTGTCATGGAAGTATCTTATTTCTCCATCCTTTTTGAAGGATAGTTTTGCAGGGTACATCAGTCTGGGTTGGAAGTCATTTTCCTTTAGGATTTGAAACACTACACTCCATGCTCTTCTTGACTTCATTGTTTGTGTTGAGAAGTCTGCTGTGATTTTGATAGTTTTCCCTTTATAGGTGATCTGTCTTGTCTAACAGTGTTTAATATTCTGTTCTTATGTTGGATTTCTGGGATGCTGATTATTATATGTCTAGGTGTAGTTTTGTTTTGGTTATGGCTGTTTGGAGTTCTATATGCTTCACTAATCTGTATGTCAGTCTCCATACTCATGTTTGGGAAGTTTTCAGGTATTACCTCTGTTAATAGCCTCTTGATATCATTCGTGTTGTCCCCTTCTTTTTCACTTATCCCTATTAATCTTATGTTGTTTTTCTTTGCATCATCTTGCAGCTGTTGAATTGTTATTTCCTGATTTCTTGTTACTTTTAGAAGATCTTTCCTTTCCTGTTCACGAGCTGCAATCTTATCTTCAAGGTCTGAAATTCTGCCTTCACTTTCATTGAGGTGGTTTTGGTAATTTTCAATATAGTTTTTGATTTCCAGTATATCTCTTTGAATGTGCTTCGTGCATTCTGTTTGTTTCTTATACTGTTCATTCAGGGATTCTATCTTTTTGCTTTGTTGCTCTAATTTTTTAGCTGTTTCTTTGTTGGATGCATTCAGTATTTCTTTCACTACTTTTATCATTTCTTCTTTTACCTGGGAGATTATTTCTGATTTGAGTTCCCTCATAGCTTCCTGTACTTGCTTCTTTATTTCAGTTAATATCATTTCAGACATTTCAGGTGTATGTGTAGTATTTTCTTCTATGTACATGGCTCCCAGGCTTTCTTGGGATCAGCTGGAGGTTTGAGATTGCATTTTGGTCTTTCATTTTTTCATTTTTCTATATTTCCATGTTTCCAGCAATGTTTCAAAGCTTTCCCCTGATGCTTTGGAAATCACCTCCTGCACCCTCTGCCACTGGGACTCATGTGGCCCTGGCTCCCCTTGCACAGTGGGCCTGGCTTCCCTTGTTGAAAGAAGGTCACTGGGCACAGTCCACTCTAGCCCCTAGAACCTCTGGAGCTCAGTCTAGTGTCCTAAGGGGTCTGGGCGGGTACCCAGCCACCAGGATAGATGGTCCCAAACCTTTCTGGGCCTGTCCCTGGGAAGCTGCAACTCACTTCAGGGTGGCAGCGCAGGCCTGGCTCCCCTTTTGGTAGGCCTGGCTCCCCTGGTTGAATGAAGGTCACCAGGAGTGGTCCACTGAAGCCTGTGGAACCTCTGGAGCCTAGTCCGGTGTCCCAAGGGGGCTGGGTGGGCACCCAGCCATGGGGATCAATGGTCCCAAACTTTTCCAGGCCTGCCCTGGTGAGCTGCAACTCACCTCGCAGTGGCAGCAAGGGCCTGGCTCCCCTTTTGGCAGGCCTGGCTCCCCTGGTTGAATGGAACTGAATTTTTTAAAAAATCTATTTTTTTAAATGAGTTTCTTTCCAGGATCTGCAGTCCTGGAATCCCACAAGTCCTGGTTTTCTCAGCCCAGCTTATGACCTGTGATTTTGTGACAGCCCCTCACATAAGAGCCCCCTTTATTCATGTACTCCAGGCTTTGGCAACTATTTAATCTGAATTGTGTACTTGCTTACACTGGTGGATAGGAAAGCAATCAGACCACTGGTCTCTGTGCTGGATATAGGTGGTAGTGTGGGAGCTCAAGCAGATTGCTGGTGTTAATGCCAGTACTTTCAGATCCAGCCATCTCTGAAAGCTACATTCACTGGGCATAGCCTCTCACCACAGAGGTGTGCTCTGTATCCTTCCTAGCCTGAGCTCAAACTTCTCTTAGGGCCTAAGTCTAGCCCACATCCTCTCCTTAACTGTCTTGTGGACATCTCTCTCCCAGTTATTGTGGTAGGATAACACTGGGAATACTGAAGTAAAGTTCTATAGTTTTTCTATGGCTCAGTATTAAATAATTAACCCTTTTCAAAATGGTTCCTAATTAAATTCTCTTAAATATGTCCATGCACTGCACTGGGTTCCTTTTTTAATTCCTCTGCACCATTAAGAAGGAGTCACTTCAAGAGAGAGAAATAAAAGGAGTAAAGATAGGAAAGGAAGAAGTTAAATTATCACTATTTGCACATGACATGATACTCTATATAGAAGACTCAAAAAACTCCATTAAAAGACTGCAAGAGGTAATAAACAAACTCAACAGTGTAGCTGGATACAAAGTCAATGCTCAAAAATCAATAGCATTCCTGTACACAAACAAAGAACTCACTGAGAGAGAAATTATGGAAATATCGCCTTTACAATAACATCTAAAAAAATGAAATACTTAGGAATCAACCTAACTGGAAATGTAAAAGACCTATATGCTGAAAATTATACTATGCTGAAAAAGGACATTGAAGAGAATATTTAAAAATGGAAGGACATTCCTTGCTCTTGGTTAGGAAGAACCAACTTTGTGAAAATGGCTATACTCCCAAAACTGTTATACAGATTTAATGCAATCCCAATCAAAATACCATTGACATACCTCACAGATCTAGAGAAAACACTAGTAAAATTCATTTGGAAACAGAAGCAACCTAGAATTGCAAAGGCAATTCTAGGCAACAAAAGCAAGGCAGGAGGTATCTCAATTCCTGACTTGAAACAGTACTATAAAGCCACAGTGACAAAATCAGCTTGGTACTGGCAAAGAAATAGACCTGAGGATTAATGGAACAGATTAGAAGATGCAAGCACAACTACAAAGACACTCAGCCACCTGATATTTGACAAAGGGGCTAAATATGTCCACTGGAAGAAAGACAGACTCTTTAATAAATGGTGTTGGAAAAACTGGCTCTCCACATGCTGAAGACTGAAACTAGATCCGTGCATATCACCATGCACAGAACTAAAGTTTAAATGGATCAAAGACCTAAATATTAAAACAGAAACACTAAATCTACTGGAAGACAAGGTAGGTAGAAGTCTTGGAGACATAGAGGTAGGCAGAGAATTCATGAACCAAACGCAAACTGCATGGGAAACACTTCAAAGAATCAACAATGGGATCTCACATTATTGAAAAGTTTCTGCACTTCAAAGGAAATCACCAACAGAGTGAAAAGAAAACCCACAGAGTGGGAAAAAATTTTAACTAGCAACCCCTCAGACAAAGGACTTGTATCCAGAATATATAAAAATTGAAAAACATCAAGCCCCCCAAATTCAAAGACCCTCTCCAAAAATGGGCATCTGAGATGAACACACAGTTCTCAGAGAAAGATATACAAATGGCAATTAAATGCATGAAGAAATGTTCGCCATCAATGGTCATTAGAGAAATGCAAATTAAAACAGCATTGAGATTCCACCTTACTCTGGAAAGAATAGCTGCCAATAAGAAATCAACTGGTAACAAATGTTGGTGAGGCTGTGGGGAAAAAGGAACACTGCTCCACTGTTGGTGGGAATGTAGACTGGTGCAACCATTATGGAAATCCATATGGAGAATTCTCAGAAGACTAGGATTGGAAGTTCCATTCAATCCAGCTATTCCCCTCCTGAGTATTTTCCCCAAAGAACTGAAAAGTTCATATCACAGTGATAGATGTGCACCCATGTTCACAGCTGCACAATTTGCGATAGCTAAATTCTGGAAACAGCCAAGATGCCCATCAACTGCAGAGTGGATGAAAAAGATGTGGCATTTTTGTACAATGGAATATTGCTCAGCTATAAAAAAGGATGATCTTGAGGTCTTCATAGGCAAATGGAGACAACTTGAGACTATCCTCATTAGTGAAATAAATAAGAGTCATATTTATAAATATCATATTGTGTCTCTAGTGTAAAAAGTAAATAAGAACTACAAGTGTAATAAAACCAAAATGTGTAATTGCTATTGTAAAAAAGAGAGGAAAAGAAAGTGCTCTAAGGGATATAACTGCATGTAAGTTTGAGTGTGCAAAATAGATGACCATATTGCTGAATCTTTGTTGGATCTTTGAGCAAAACTGTTTGTAGTCTGACTGTTTGAATATTTACTATGTACCCTTTAACTTTGTAACTTGAACAACTACATCCAGGATGACTGTACATAATTTATAAATTACTGATTTCTTAGTGGGGCTTTTTGTCATTCTCCTTTTTCTTTCTTTCTTTTAGAATTCTGTATTGTTGCTACCCTTTTTTCTGTTTTTTTTTCTTCTCTTTAAATAAATTTTTAAAATGTATAATTGCTATTGTAAAAAAAGAGGAAATAGGAAGCACTATAAAAGATATAGCTGCATGTATGTTTAGATGTGTGGGATTGATGACCATATTTCTAAGTTCTTGTTGGATTCTTGAACAGATCTGTTTGCACTCTCACTGCTTTAGTGTCTACTTTGTGTGCTTTAATTCTGTAACTTGAATAACTATTTCTAAAAGAACAATATGTAGTGTATCAACTAGTGATTTCTTACTGTTTATCTTCTTTTCTTGAAATTCTGTAATATTTCTACCTTTTTCCTGTTTTTTTTCTCTTTGAATAAAAAAAATATGAAAAAAAGAAGGAATCACTTTCAGAGTTAAATTTCACACTAGTTTTGTAGGTTAAGCCATGGGCTTTTCCTGGGAAAAGCTATTGTTTATTGCTGGTCTTGTCTGTTGTTTCTTCCTAGAGGTGCTGATACTCTGGGTTTACTTTGTGTTTGTGGAAACAGGTCTCCCTCTGTGAGAGGCTGAGTGAGCTTTTCCAGACTGCTTTGTTCTTTTCTCTACATTGCGCTATTTCTCAAACTTCTCTGTAATTTTTAGTTTTCCTATCTGCTTCCTCCAAATTACCAAAAATCCTCTTTTTTCTCTTTGCCAAGTTTTCCCAGGTTTCTTATTCTTGGTCACAAAGTGGGTGTATTTTGCTGCTGATTGCTACTCTACCATTTTTCTCTCCTCTTGTGTGTCTTGTAATTCTAGTGTTTAAAATGTTTGGGAGTCTTTTTCTTTTAAAAATTTTTTATTTTAAAGGGAACAACATTTTAAAAAATGAAAACAAGTTATAATACTTTATACATTGTATATTGGTGTCTTGTAGTAGTTATTTAGAGTATAGGCCAGGATATCTTGTGTAAACAATATTAGCACAAATCATTCTTTTCAAGGAACAGACAGAAGCTAGCTGTATAACTACATTAACTATCTTGTATATACATATATTTTTTCCTTCTACCTATTCTTCCTTTCCCCTATCATGGTTTGTCTTTTGAATGTTTTCTTCCCAATTCACAATATCTATTGCACACATTTTTATGTTAAAGGAAAAAAACCAGAAAAAACAACATGTAAACAAACATAAAAAACAACAAAAGCACAAAAAAACAAAAAAAACCCACCACCTTAAAATAGCTATATAGGTTTTCAAAACAAGATGATAGGATTTTAACAATTGTTGTTATACTGCATATTGTTATCTTCACAATAGATGCTCAGGTTACCAGATACAGGAATAAAACAAAACATTGGATTTCAAAAACAAGACAGAAGCAAATCCCCCATAGCTGCTACAATGTACACAGCCATGTCCAAATTGATACTCAGACCACCAGCCCCAGGCCTGCAGAATCAATCAAACAACACATACATGAAGCTACTTCTTTCACTTCAGTGTCTATCATCTCATTCTGAGTCCTCTGAATCAGACAGCTGCATACTGGGGGTGGGGATGAGGGAGGATTTTCTTCTGATTTCCAAGCCTGTGCCCCAGCTTGCTCATGAGAAGGTGTCTGTCTTCCTGCTGAGTCTTCTCCTGATCTCCATGGCAGAGCCTTGCTTACAGGAAGGTGTGCTTTGTCATCTTGCTGAGTCTCCTCCTGATCCTCATAGTGGAGCCTGGCTCATGGCTCATGGGAAGGTGTTTTTGTCTTCTAGCTGAGTCTCCTCTTTGGGAATCTTTTTTTATTTTATTTATTTATTTTTGTCATTTGTTTCTGGTGGTGCATTTTTTCCTTGTATATTTAGTGATATGACAATGTTATTCTGCCTTTCTTAGTAACTCTGCTGCTTTCTTGAAGCCAAAGATAGATCCCTTCAGAGGATACCTTTGTTTGTCAGGTGCCTGGGATGACTCAGAGTACATGACTATCTTAAACATAATTCTTGGGTTGACATCTTTGGGACCAATGGGATGGTGCCAATTTGGGCTCCAAACTCTCATAAGGAATGGTTTGTGATTAAGATCCTGCAGGGGTGACCCTTTCTCCATTTTCCCAACTCTAAAGTTTCAGACAGAGAAATTTACTTTCAGCCTTATTGTTTTTGTCTTTTTGAAAGGGTTTCACTATGCAGTTCAAGCTCCTTTGAACTCACTTTGTAGCACAAGCTACCCTCAAATTTGCAGCAATCCTCCTGCCTCAGCCTCCTGAGTATTGGGATTACAGGCATGTGCCACCATGTTTGGCCTTCTTTTGGTTAATTGAAAGGTCTTGTTGGCTTACTGTTAACTGAAAGCATAGACATTTAATGAAGAAAGTTATCTTTTAATAGACTCTCTACCTTAAGTGGACCCTGGACTTTGTCTTTTGTTTTCTAGGTATTTTTTTAGGCTGTAAACACCAAAGTTCAAGATAATAATGTTTGGCAAGTTATCTCAAAAAGCCATTGATCTGTGCTCTGTTCACTCTGGATTTTTGCCTACCTTAGTTTTTTCCCTGACATTTTAAAAATTGACTTTAACTGGTAGATACATTTTATAGCATTAATATATATATATATATATATATATATATATATATATATTGTCTACATTTTAAAATTGTTATTAGCAGGAAAATTGGTCAAGGCAATCATCATTTTTGTCTGACATCTTAGTCCTGATTTCACTATTATTGTTGTAGGACTTGCAGGCCTGGTCAATGATGCTGATATTTTCTACCTAGACCTCTTAAGTGAGTGGAAAAAGACAGAACTTTGTGAATATTCTCAAAATGAGAACTGCATCACTTTGACTGAGGTGACCTTGTTCATAATTCCATGATCATGAAGAGAGCATGGGGAGGATTGTCAATGTCTCCACGACTCTGAGAAGAATGGCTATCTATGCTGGAGCCTACAGTTGTTCCAAGTGTGGAGCTGAAATGTTTTCAGATATGCCGAGGTAATGGAGGTTGAAACAAAAACAGAGGTTGAACACTTCCCCATGTCTTGAGCGTGGTACTATATACTTCCACCTAGGTTGTTTTATTTTGTCACTCCCCAAATTTTAGATATGGTTACTAGTATATTTTTTATGGGACACTGACACTCAAATTTCCATCTATCCTGAAGTTCAGCTGCCAAAGGCAGGATTCGGCAGAACAGTGTTTTCTTCCAGTTATTTGTGTTCTTCCATCTTCACAAACTGGAAATCATAGGATTTATCCTTGGTAAAAATTTCATTTCTGAAGAAAGGTCTATTCTCTTTTTCCTTCTGAAATAGAACTTGTCCTTATCATTCTCTTCCTCAGTATTTCCCCAGCTGCTTCCCAGTTCCTTCTCTTTACTCTGTATATAGTATTTTGTTACAGTTTGAATTTACTGTGATCCTCATGACACTGACTCTGCCACCTGGCATTTTTTTTCATTTGCTACATCAGCTTCATGTTTCTCTATAATTTGCTTTCCTTTTTTATACCTCCCTTATATTTTAATGTCTAATAAAAAGTCCTATGGGCTGAGGTAATTTCTTTCTGTGTTCTAGTTGATACCACATTATGTGATATATTAATACACTTATTTGTGTCAGGTTCTGTTGTCAATAGTTACTATCTATTAGTCATTTAATTTTCATAGCAACCAGTAGGAAGGTATTATTTTGACTCATATTGTACATCTGAGGAAATAAAAGTGGGGAGGTTTAGTAATTTGCCTGTGCCATGTCAGAGAGAGCCACTGTCCAGCCAGCTATGCACATGAGGGTATAGTTACTTGGTACAAGCAAACAGTGCTATACAAGCTGTCTTTAGTGGGGCCTAAACTTGGGGCAGATTCACTACTAAATGAATTCTGAATAATAGGCACTCTGTATTATACATTAGCTTGCTCTGGGAAGTACAATAAATTATCACAAGTAATGTATAATATATAGTGTCTTAAAAGAACACATATTTGTTCTCTCACAATTCTAGAGCTGAGATGTGTGAAATCACTATTTCTTTACTTTTTTAATAGAGTCACATTCTTTCCCAGGTGTCCTAGGAGACTCTGTTACTTGCCTGCTCTACCTTGGCTGCCAGCATTCTTTGATTCTCTGGCAGGTGACTACATTTCTCCAGTCTCTGCCTCCATGGTCACAGTACCATCTCCTCTTCTGCCAGGAGTCAAGTCTGTATCTATTTTTCTCTCTTTTTTCCTTTTCTTTTGTGCTACTGGGTATTGAAGTCAGGGCATTTATATGACCTACATCCTTAGCCCCTCTCACTGCTTTTTTGTGGCAATAGGGATTTACTCAAAGGCTATATGGTAAGGTACATACTGACCCCCTTCTTAAATTTTGTATTTTAAGACAAAGTCTTACTAATTGCTATGTTGCCTCAGCTGAGTTCAAATGTGCAGTCCTCCTGCCTCAGTCTCCCAAAGTGCTGAGATTACAGGTGGACATCACCAGGTGAGGTTCTATGCCTCTATTTTTCTTGTATCCATAGTTGTGATTACATTTAGGACCCATTCAGATAATTTGGGATTATTAAATTGGTCACATCTGGAAAGTCTTGCCACATAAGGTTATATTTACAGGCTCTAATCTGATATGGTATCTTGGGAAGGGGACATTACTTAGCCTAATACACACCATAACTATTGTGTGTTTTGTATGGTGTGTATAGTAAATTATCCTTCAGGGAAAGAACAAGGAAATGGGCAAGGAAATTACATAAGTTGATCCCACATGTCAGGTGCCTCATCTGGCTTCTTGACTGTTCCATGTCCTATCTACACACACAGAGCTGCTGTCCACTGATTTACTACCACCAAGAAATGACCTCTTAGAACCTTTGATGCATTCCCACACCAAGAGCAAATGTATATGCTTTCAATGTTTTCCTTTACAAGATCCAAGCTGTCCTTAGCTATGCTAAGCATGAACAGGGAAAAGAAGTTTGGTCCTACATTCAGACTGTGCTTTAAAGAAGAATGGAGGTAGTATAGTTTGGTGGGAAACAGTAAGAAAACTCTAATATGGAGTGAAATTTTGAGAAGGGTCATGTATGGATTGCAGGCCCTTGACTCTTTCCTGTCACCTGTGAGCACCTGGGATCTGAGAAGCTCTACATTAGAAGTTCTAAGTTTTGGTTTGGTAAGGAAGGTTTTTCCTTTAGAGAAGAATGTTGTTGTTGATTGTTGTTTTTTCACTATTAGGAATCAAGCCCAGAGCCTCATTCATGCTTAGACAAGTATTCTACCACTATGTTGGGTTCCGTGCTAGCGTAGTGGTTCATAGGTTCTGGGGGGGCCTCAGTTATGGCAGAACTTTTAAAAACAAATCTTTGGGTCTGACCAGTAGAGTTTTGGATTTGTCACATCCAGATTGGGCCTGGTGAGTGACATTCCTATCAAGTTCCAAGGTGCTTCTAATTGGCCCAGGGTCTACACTGTAAGGACCACTGCTTAGAAGAGCATAATGCTTTGTATTTTACCTTCTTATAGAACATTATTCCATACATTTCTCCTTGAAATTGGTTAGGCTTCATTTTCTCTGGAAAAGTGGTCTGTGCTTTGGGAAGCACCCCTCATCACCATTCTTAGAGTCCTGGAGTCCACCTCTGAGTGGTGCACTCTGCTGCACTTGGAGCAGGCAGTACTCTGTATAGAGCCCAGCACAGAGTGAGACTGACAAGAGCTTTTGCAAGTGCTTATGGAAATAATATGTATATTTGGTAGCAATAAATAATTTGTAATTTTAATACAATACACCCATGAAAGGTCCCAAACCTGAGCTTTGGCTTGTATATTTTTTCACTTCCTAATGTGCCCCTCTGTCCCTTTCTTTACCTGCAGATTTCCTCTTTAGACTTCAAAGATCAATAGAAATGACCTGTCCTCACTGAGTCTCCCCTAATGTCCTAAGAAATCAGTTTGTACTCCTTTCTCTAATTCTTTAGACCTTTGCGTACTTTAGTATTATTAGTTTTGGTGCTGAGCCCTGAACCCAAAGCCTTATGCAGGCTTCTTTTCCCTGTTCATACTTAGCACAGCTAAGGAGAGTTTGGATTTTGTAAAGGCAAACATTGAAAGCATATACCTTTGCTCTTGTGCTTTACTGCTTAGCTGTTCTTCCAGATGCTGTAAGTCTTTTGAGTTGTTTTGCAATTATATGCTTTCTTATTGGACTCACTCACTATGAGCTTTTTGAGGTGAAGAACTGAGTGTTAATAGGTTTATTCTGTGCCTGTAAAATGTCAGCACAGTGCCTGTATTTTTCACTTGTAGTTTTCACACTTCTAGTGTGTAGCCAATGGTGGTTATGCCATTTTTTGGTAAAAAGGTGCAGTTTAATGGTTATTATAGGGACAATCATGTTCCAAGTTTTGGATCTAGGAAATGTTTAAAATTGTATGTTTTATTTGCCTTTATCCTTTAAAATGTTCAGCAATTTTATTTTTATAATCAATTTTGTTTTCTTTTGCTTTTTCTTCCTTCCAAGTATTAAAATGACCTTTTTTAGTGTTTATTTTACTTTTACAATGCCTATTGACTAAATTTTCCTAAGAAGAACTTCATCTGTACTTAATGTACAGCTGGCAACATACATTTAATCATAATAGCCTCAGTGTGGAAGCAATCCAAACACCCATCAACTGATGGATATTTAGATGAACAAAATGTAATATAGCCATATGGTGGAATATTAGACAATGAAAAGCAATCTAGTACAAATACATGCTACAGCATGAATGAACCTTACCATTTTGCTCTGCAAAAGAAACCAATCATAGAAGGCTACAGTATATTATACAATTTGTATGAAATGTCTAGAAAAGGCAAATTCATAGAAAGAAGATTGTCTTGGGTTGGATGGGTTGGTGAAAAAACACAGTGTATTGGATTGGTAACTGGTGGTCAATTTAAACACCAGCTGCACTGAATCAACATGGTGCTGAGTGTGGATGGCCCAACTGAGGACAGTCACCAGCATAAAAAGGAAACCTGGAGAGGAAGAGTAGCATTGGGGGTTCTCTTAAGTGTGGTTATTTGGAGCCGTTGGTTCTCCTGGAGGAGCTTGTTATGCTGGCCTCCCTGACATGAACTTGGCTAATAACATCATAGGAGCTCTGGACTTTGTTGCTGAGAATGGCTGAGGTTCACTTTGAAGGTGTTCTGGTCCTTACTTTGAACTGTTTCCTGGCTCTGGAGGGAAGGTGTATGCTATTTCATCTCCAGGAGAAGTTTGCTATGCTGGCTTACTGATATGAACCTGGCTGTTATCATTATCAGAGGAGCTTGGGACCTCATTGTCACTGAGGATGGCTGTGATACTTTTCAGGAGGGCCCTGGTCCTCATTTTGAGCATTGTTTCTTGGCTCTAGTGCAGAACCCTCAGCCTGCTGGCACAGATCCTTCACCCACTGGCACAGACTTTCCAGCTTCCACTGCTGATCTTTGGGCCTTCCCAGAGTAGACTCATGGGATAGACTTGCATGGGTCATTGTCATGGGCTCTGGGTTTTCAGCTGAACTAAAGCAAGTTATTGCCACAGGATCTAGGTCCATGACTGGATTTTCTAGGTATTTAGTGTTGTGGACAGATTTCCTGCACTTTCTTTGTATTTGACTCCTTGGGTGATCATTATAAATAATACAATAAATTATGCATCCTGTATGTAATTGTTAAGCTTGCATCACCTGACTAAAACACAAAGTGACTATTAGCAGGCACAGAATTTCTTTGTTATGGGTTGTTTTTGTTGTTCTGAGGATTGGACCCAGGGCATGTACATGGTAAACAAGCACTCTATCACTCAGAAATATCTTCAGGCTCCTGGATTTCTTTTTGAGATGATGAAAATGTTCTAAACTTGGATTGTGGTGGCAGTTGCACAACTGTGAATATACTAAAAAAATCATTTATTTGTACATTTAAAGGGCTTAATTTTATAATATATAAATTAGAACACAATAAAAATGTTAAAAAATTTCCAATCAAAAAAGTAGAATTACATATATATGTTGGTTCAAACATACTTTAAAGTTCTCTAATGATGGAATCAAGGTTTAAAATTAAAATTTATTAAAATTAACCTTTAAAATTCTGTTCCAGTGATACCAGCTATATTCTAAGTACTCAAAAACTACATGTGATTGTGATAACAGGAAGCACAGGTATAGCTCATCCCAGTCCTTGTGGAAATTAAATGTGGTTATTCCTCTGTGACAGCATGCAACAATATCTTAAAATAATAATGCAAGGAATAAGATCGTTGGTCCTCTTTCTCTTTTTTTATACAGATTGCTGCATCATGAAGCAAGGGCTGTCAAACTGAGGCACAAACCTAAACGTGGTCACTGACTGCATGGAACATGCTCTGACCTCTGTGTAACCACACACTTATATTCAGATGGCTCAGATGTACAGTTTTTCTTTATTCCTCTGCCTTATTTAGTTATATCATTGGCAGACTACATATTGACCAGGTCTCAGCAGAAACTAGCCAAGGCAGCCTAAAGAAACTGGTTTGGAATGAACAGTGCAAAAGTCTGAAATCAGTTATTAGTAACCTTTATTCAGAACTCGGGCTGTCACAGTGAGGTTTCTTGACTGAATTCATTTATCTGGCAACATCAGAGAATAACACACTCACAAACCATATATCCAAAGTTTACTATTTTAGATGAATTTTACTACTTTAACCATTTTTTGTTGAGAACATTTTCAAAACATATGCTTCTTTTTTGCCCTTAAACTGTGTTACATGAAAAACAATCTGTTTTAATGTCATTTCTTTAAGTATATAGAAAGTTCTGTGCTGTAATCAACTCTTGTTCAAGGACAGCTGAGAACCATGTGGGACTATACTGCAGAGTTTTTAATAAGAAATTAGATTTTTCTTTGTCTTCTCTTATTTTCCATTGTTAACCAATATATTTCTCCCTTTTTGTGGCATAAATTACTTTGGGTAGAACATCCAACATATAAAACCAAAGAACAGTACAGATTTGCCATTGATGGAAATGACATATTTTATATCAGTATGAGGGGATTTAGCACAGTGGTCTAAGCACCTGCCTCGCAAGTGCAAGGTCATGAGTTTGATCCCTGATACAAAAAAAAAAAAAAAGATGTGGTATATCAGTATGAAAGAGATGTCCTAGTGGTCTTAATTTCTTAATATATTCTTTAATAATCTGTTCAATCAAATCAACAGATATATTTGTCCCTGGACTTTGATTTTATTTTTTAGCATATTACATAAACTTTAACAATTTATGTTTTTTCAATTTTATTTTTTTGTATATTACATAAACTCTAACAATTTATGGGGTTTTTTTGGTGTTTTAAGCATTTTTTTTCTTTTTTTTATTTAAAGAGAAAAAAAATGTAAAGGGTAGCGATAATACAGAATTTTTAAAAAAAAGATAAGCAGTAAGAAATCACTAGTTGATAAATTACATATTGTCCTCTTAGAAACAGTTGCTCAAGTTACAAAATTAAAGCATACAAAGTAGATAGTCAAACAGTGAGAGTGTAAACAGCTATGCATGCATGAATCTCTGCATGTATTTCTATACTTTCTGTATTAGAGGGGAAAACAAACCTTACCAAGACAAAACAAAACAAATTCCTATAAAAACATAAAACCAAAAAGTTGTATAAAACCATAGTACAAGGTGATCTACTGTGTTGTTTCTTATTATCTTCAATAGAATGTCTATATCAGGCATAATTGAATATAGCAGTATAATTGAGTATAGCAGTAAAAATAAAACATTGTAGACAATATAAAACTTCAAAGGCAGGCAATAATCAAACCATAGTGGATATTCTAGTGGATCTTGTCATCTTAAGTGCAGTTGCCTATACTCTCAGACTTGATACTGTCAATCATAACAGCTTTGAATAAAATCTGTCAATACAAAACCACAATCCAACAAACCAGATTCAATTACGATCAATCATGGTAAAACAGTGTAGGTTTTACAGAGCTTTAGATTAAGTTAATAGGAAATTAAGGATGATTACTGTACTATATCCTGTTATTTTCTGGATTACTATCTGTGCCCTCAAATCTAGTACAGGTAGAATGACTGGAACAGAATATAATACACCTAAGCAGAGTAGTGTGAGTAATGTGGGTTTTAAATACTGGTGCACTATTAACAATATAGCATATCAAGGCCATCTATGTTAGAGTTTCTAGTTATCCTTCTCTGCCTCATTTCTGCCATGCTATTTTCCTGCCTTTGTTTGTCTAGTTTTCTCCTTCATTCTACTGCTTGCCCCACTCATTGAGACCTTTCTGCCACTGTTCCTAAAATCCTGGTATTTTTTTCTCTCTCTCTAGAATGTCCTTCAGTATTCTCTGTAGGGTTGGATTGGTGGTCAAAAACTCCCCCAGTTCCTCTTTGTCATGGAAGCATCTTGTTTCTCCATTAATTTCTAGTGACAGTTTTGCAGGGTACATCAATCTGGGCTGGAGGTTATTCTCTTTCAGGGCTTTGAATACTTCACTCCAAACTCCTCTTGATCTGATGGTCTGTGTTGAGAAGTCAGCCATGATTCTGATGGGCTTACCTTTATAGGTAATCTCTTTCTTTTCTCTGACAGATTTTAATATTATTTTTTATATTGAATTTCTGGCATCTTGATTATTGTATATCTGGGTGTAGATCTGTTTTGGTTGTAGGTGGCTGGAGTTCTGTATGCCTCACACAACTGAATGTCATTTTCTTTTCCCATGCTTGGGAAGTTTTCCTTAATTATTTCCATGAATAGCCTTAATAATTCACCTGCATGTATTCCTGCTTTTTTGTTCATGTTTCTTATTCTTAAATTGCAGATTCTCTTGTCTTCTTCTAGCCTTTGTATTGTTACTGCCTGTTTCCTTGTTATTTTTAATAGATCTTTCCTTTCATGATCACACACTGCCAACTTCTCTTCAAGTTTTGATAGTCTATCCTTAGTTTCTTTTGAGGAGTTTTGCCGGCTTTCAATGGTGTTTTTAATTTCCTGATAGTCTCTTTGAATCTGCTTCATGTATTCTATATTTTCTGTATATTATTTATTGAATGTTTCTCTACTTTTTTTGTGTTCCTCCCTTCTTTCATCTGTACCATCCTGAGAGATGCTTCCTGAGAGCATTTCTCTTGTTACTCTACTCATATCTTGCTTTACCTGATTTAATATTTCAGTTTTGAGCTCGTCTACAAGGTCCCAAAGATATCTCTTAATGTCCATTGAAACCATGTCTGATGTTGTGTGTTTGCCCCCCTCAGGACCCCTTGTTTTTCCTTCTCTTGGATCAGTGCTCTCAGGGTTCTGGGCTGGCGGCCTCCTCCTGCCTCTCTCTCCTGTCATGGCCTTGGCTTCATCCACACAGGTTACAGTGTAGGTCCCACCCCCCTTCCTTGTTGGCCATGGTTCCTCTGAAGCACGCTGGCAAGGGACCTCTGCCCTCTCCTGCCTGCCCCTCCCCACCAAGCCAACCAAACTTCAGGGACCTTTCACTCAGTTAGTACATGCTAGGCACAGGGAATTGATTTGAGACGGCTCATTGGATCCTGGCCAGGGGCGCGGCCCAGTCTAAGCAAATCACATGAATCTGCTCTTGGGAGGGAGGAACCAACCAAAGTCACTGTCACTCCCAGTTCAGGCTCCTCCTGCCCGATTCCAACATATCGCCCATTTGGTCATGTTCTTCCCATATTGGGGGGGGTCTCATTCCCAGCACTGACCGTGGATTAACAAAGGTGCCTTCACTGGCTCCACTCTCCGTTGGGCTCACCAACCCCTGACTTCAGCGCTGCTGTGCTTCCTGTGAGTGGCAGCGGCAATGAGTTTGGGTGGCTCTGCCGGCTGGCACGGATTCAAGCTGGTGCACACTTGGTGGGTCACTGTGAAAACACTGTGTCCCATAATTTTCAGCTGTTTCAGTTGTAGTCCTGAAGTATTTGATGAGCTTTTTTATGTTTTAATTTCTTCCTGTGTCAAGAGGATCTATCTCCCTCTGTCTGGGTCTCTCCAGAGAATTTTATTCTGGCATATGAGTTGTTTCTCCTGGGAGGCTTTGTATTTTGTTGCTCACTGACTGATTGGCCATCTTGTCTTCTCTCAAGCATTTTTAAAAAATTTTACTGAAAGGAAAAATACTTATTTTCTGAACTTGCTGGGCTAGCTCTCTTTGAGCAAACACCACCCCAACCTTGATCAGTCCTAGCTGAAAATGTGAAGGTGGCAGGTTAGCCATAACCTCCTTGGCTACCATCAGAAAAGAGACAACTATTAGTCTGAGGACAGTACTCTTTTGATGATGCATTTGGATTTAGAGGGTGATGTACAATTCAGGCACTGCAGTCCTCAGCATGCACTGCTCCATTATACTGGTGCATTTCTCCTGGGAGGCCTCTAACAGTCACTGTGCATCTGCAGGTTCAAACTGCCTCTCCCATGATGTGAGTCAGGGCTAAGGGAGAAAGAGCTGCTTGAGGTCTCTTTTCACTCTCTCACTTTAAGTCTCACTCCAAATCCTTGCTGGGTGGTAGGGACCACCTTGTTTCTCTTCTTTATGGAGCTACAGTCCAGCACCTGGACACCAAATCTCAAATCAGCAATTTCTCTGGTGTTCACCACCCTGTCATCTTGACCTTCTCTGAGTTCTCTAGCTATGCTACTTTCCAACACTTGTCACATCTGAAGCCAGCAGCAGTGCCCAGCCATGGCACCGCGGTGGAGGGGGAGGAGAGTGGCCCCTTTGCATGCCATTGGCCTGGCACCAGAGGCGGCCACCAGGGTTGCAGCGGCTCAGTGTGCACACTGCGCCAGATGCAGCAGGTGATGGAGAGCATGTGCCTGTGTGTGGACAATTTATATTTTTTAGATTAAATATTCTCATTATTATTTTCCTACCTCTGTAAACTTTGCACATTTTCTCTAAATTTAATAAATCATTTTCTTTTGATGGAAATCTTTATTAATGAAATTATTTCCCTTTATATTTCCTAAAACATACTGTTTTTTCCCAAAAGATTCTGTGTATACAAGTTTTTTTCTTCTGGTGAAGGGGTTTTTGTGATAAATAAAAAATTTGGAAGCATAACATATCCTCGAAGTGAGGAATCCTATGTATTATTGTAGATTCTTTTGTTCAAGGAAAGTGTCCTTCCCTCCAGGCATTATACATTCTGCAGTTCCCACAAGTATGTCAGTTATCATGTGACAATTATAAGTCAGCCTTCCACTACTGATGAGTTAAGGAAAACTAAGAAGGAAATTTTTAAAAAAGACTCCTAGATTGAAGAGGATATCAGGAAGTGGAAAGACATCCCTTGCTCATGGGTAGGAAGAACCAACATAGTAAAAATGGTCATACTCCTAAAATCATTATACAGATTTAAAACAATTCCAATCAAAATACTATTAACATACCTCACAGAACTAGAGAAAACATTCCTAAAATTTATTTGGAATCAGAAGAGACCTAGAATAATAAAAACAATTCTGGCCAACCAAGGCAAATCAGGGGGTATCACTTGAAATTATACTATACAGCTACTGTGATAAAACTATGTGATACTCACAAAAAACAGAACTGAAGATTAATGGAACAGATTACAAGAGGCAGAAACAACTTCAAACACAGTCATCTTATCTTTGACAAAGGGGCCAAATACCCTTACTGGAAGAAGGATAGCCTCTTCAATAACTGATGCTGAAAGAACTGACTTTCCACGTGCCAAAAATTAAAACCAAATCCATGTATGTAACCATACTAAACTAAAACAAAAATAGATCAATGATCTAAATATTAAAACAGAAACACTAAATATGCTGGAAGAAAAAATAGAACTCTTGAAGACATGGGTGTAGGCAGACCTCATGAACAAAACCCCAATGGCATACTACTAAGAAATACTACAAAGAATTGACAACTGGGATCTCATCTTATTAAAAAGCTTTTCCACAGCAAAAGAAATCATCAACATACTGAAAAGACCACTCACAAAGTGATAAAAAGTCTTAGACAGTTGTTCTTCAGGCAAAGGACTAATATCTAGAACATACAAAGAATTGAAAAAAAAATCAGACCCCCTAAACTTATGCCCAATCCAAAAATGGGCATCTGAAATGAATACACACTTCTCAGAAGAAGTACAAATGGTAAATAAATACATGAAAAATGTTCAACATCATTGATAACTTGAGAGATTCAAATTAAAACAATACTGAGGTTCCATAAAACATGGCTATCATCAAGAAGTAGATCAATAACAAATGCTGGTAGTGCTGTGAGGAAAAAGGAACACTTCTCCACTGTTGGTAGGGGAGTAGGCTGGTGTAAACACTGCAGAAATCAATGTGGAGATTCCTCAAAAACTAGGAATAAAGGCCCCATTTGACCCATATTATTGGTATCTTTCAAAAGAGTTAACAGAATCATACCCAGTGATTATATTACAACAGTTTGTAATAGCTAAATCTTGGAAACAACCCAAATGCCCATTAAGAGAAAGTGGAAATGTAAATAAGAACCAAAATGTATAATATGTATTGTGAAATAGGAAGTAATTGTACAAAGGAAAAGGGGAATGGGTGGGTCAAGGTGGAAGGGAAAAGAAAAAAATGGAAACAAAACTTATAAATGAGGGGAAAGGAGATTGAAGAGAGGGGAGGCAAATGGGGAAAAAACGAGAAACCAAGATATATCATGTACAGGTCCAAGTTCCTATGATTAATGTGATCATTATGCATATCTAAATTATACCAATAAACTTAAATATAAAAATTTAAAAAGAAACAAAACCAAATAGCAATAGAACAAATGTTCAAGAATGTATATACAAATTTTAGGCTTTTATTTGCTTTGTTTGCCCAGACATCTCAGTGAAGGTTTCTATCATGCTTCAAAGTAAGCTTCAGTTAAATGATTTTCTTCTCTTTATGTCAAATTAAGCTGCTTTTATTTATATTAAGAAAAAAATTCATCAAATTGTATTTTTTGTGAACTTCTCCAAAGAAATTTTAATCTATGTACAGGTGGGAGGAGGGCTGATGGTTGGTTGTTGATTAGTGGTACTTAGTAGGGTAAAATGATTTTTTAAATGTAACTTTTTATAGCAAAGCAATGATATTTGTAGCAGTTGTGCTGAATATGATGGTTTTTAAAATCTGTTTATTGCTTTCCAAAACATATTTTGAAAGTGAGAGAAGAAAGTTTAAGGACTTTCCAAGCACATCAGTTTTTTCTGTGAGATTTTTTTCAGAAGTAATCATAAGTTTGTCATTTTGTAAGAAATTAGTTACAAGCATGCTTTACAGTTCTATGAAAGGACTTATATTTTCATTTTATTATTTATTAATGTAAAAATATTTGTATATAATTTGCAACAACTTACCATTTTAATTTCAGCATGTATGCTTTGGTTTTTAAAAAGAAGGCACTTAATTGAATGGAGATAAAGTTTTTAGGTACATTTCAAAATATTTATAAAACACTTCATTGTTGAAATCACTTCCAAAATGGTGGCTGAAAACTTAATTTTTTAAGCACAAATCACACATTTTGTAAATCTGTGAATTTATTTTAACTATGACCTTTAACTGACATATCAGAATTGTTTTAGAAAACTAGAACCTTTCTTTTGTTCTAGTACCCAGCACTTTGGGCACGAATTTGGCTAGGACTATGTGCATCTAAAATCCTGGAAATAAATGCTTCTTTCCCTTCAGATCTCTTGGATTCTGTAACATTTCTGGTGACCATAAAGGGAAAAGAGATGACAGATTTTTTTGTGTCCTTTGCCTGCTAGCCTAAGAGCCTGAGCTGAAGGAATTCTGAGACCTCTGGTGCCACTAGGTAAAACGTCAGCTCAGAGAGAATATCAGTATCCCATACCCTGAAGATCTCTCCCCTGTCAGTTGAAATGGAACCTGAGGGGATCCAGGATGATTCTGGAACAAAAGAATCATGATACAGGACTATGGTAAGGTTTTAGGGGCCCAGGGGAGAAAACCCATCCTGTTTTGATGGAGAGGAAGCCTGATCACCTCCTGGAGTGTATCTAGTAACCTGACACAGATTGGGCCGGATGAAACCTACAACCCCAAGTGGCAGGCCTGTGGCAAGAGTTGCTCTCTAACAGTTTGCAGGACAGCCCTGCACTGACAGCAGCTCATAGGCAACTTTCAAATAATGCCTGAGACAGGCCAGCCTGGGCTTAGCTAGGGGATAGGAGCACAAGGTAGTCTAATCAGTCTGAAAACAAAAGTAGTTGAAAAAATGATTTGCACTATAATGGGCAAAGACAAAAAAAAAATTTGCTTAGCTTTGGTGTGCTGGGATATTACAGGCAGAGCAATAGAAGAAAAACAGGAACACCCTGTGAAACAGGGTGATGTTGGAGACCAGCCCAGATAGGACCAGCAACTAAAAAAAATGCCTGAGCAGCCAGCCAGTTGGGATGGAGGCAAAAGGCCAGCTGTACCTCCTGAAATTGGAAGGAAAAAACAGGGCCCATCTGTTCATTTCAAAGTGAGTGTAGAGTGATACAGAGCCCAGGGTCTCCTCCTGGCTTTGGGAGCTCCAAGGCCAGCTCTTGCTCAGTGTCATCAGACTGGTGCTGCCTGCAGGTGTCTGAAAGCTGGAGCAGTTCCAGCCGGGAGCTGAATGACCAAAGTCCAGGAGGAATCAAATTACAAATTTTAGCTAATTAGTACATCTATTGGCTCCTGGTTTGAGTCCATGGGTGTGAAACATTTCTTGTGCACTGCAAATTCTTAAACTGCAATTACAACATTAAGTAACTCTTACAAGATTAACTCTTCTCTGTTAAACACTGATTTAAGGTTATCAGAAGTCTGTTGGCAGTTGGTCAAATTTACAAAGTAAGAATCTGAGAAGGAAAAAAAAAGGCATTTTAAAACTTGACAGTAGCTTCTGTCAAGTTCATTGTAAAAGGTTTATAGTAAGAGAAAAAATATATAAGAAAGTTATAAATATAAGAGATATACTTTTGATATAAGAAGATTCTGTGTGATAAAAATTTTGTCCTTGTAAAGGGATTAAAGCAAAGATAGTGACAAGACTGGAAGGCTTATGTACATCAAGGAAAGCTTATGGAAATAGCTTATTAAAAATATGTATAGTTATTTGTTAATTTAATGGAGCTCAAGTCATTTTTAAAAAAAACTTGCATGAGGGAAATGATAAAATTGACATAAAACAAAAATGCTGAAGAAAGTGATTAAAGCACAACTCAGTAGACATGGAAGAAAAAATGCCAAAACCTATTGCATTAAAATGTTATGTTGGCTAACTTTAAAAGAGGCTATACAGGAAACTATGAAGTAAAGCTGACCACCCCTCCTCCAGAACTCTTTATAAAGTAGGTTGGCCCTCCTCTGATGGTAAATGGTCAGTGGAGGAGGATATTGACAAAAAGCAATTGGGTGTATACACAGGATGGTGACCAGGAACAGAGAACAACCAGGTCACCAGGATCAGTTTCCCTGACAGCTAAATATAGTTCAGACTAGACTCACATGGCTTCAGTCTCCCAGTTGACCAAAACTAAATTAGGATCAATGTGCATGATGAAAAAATATAGACACTAAAAAAATAAAGGTCAAAAATTGATAACAGAAATGATAAAAATTCCAAAACTAGAAGGCTACCTGCAAAAGGATATCACCCCTAGGAATAAAACAAGATGCCATTCTCACTGGACTAACAGGAGATAAGGGTTACCAGGTCTAGGACAGACCTGGCTCTATCCCCACCAACACTCAAGAGCCTGTGGTCACAACGAGAATAAGAGGCCAATTGATGGACTTTCTGGTAGATGGTAAAACTGAATAGTCGGTAATTTACACAGCCCATTAGGCTGTTATACAAAAGTTATGTGACTATCGTTAGAGTGCCTGGGGTCCCCAAAAGAGGCCATTTTTTTCAGTCTGAAAGGTGTATCATAGAAAAAAGAGGCCCAGCATAAGTCCTGTTATCTTCCAAACTATTCAGTTCTTCCTGCTAAAAAGGGACCTACTCTAAAACTACAAGCCCAAGTTACATTTGGGCAACAGGGATGAAGGAAAGACAACACAGCACAAGGATGACTTTAAGGACAGCCTTGCCCAGCTGTACAAGATATCAGAGTGAGCTCAAGTGACAAAAGGATGTGTTGGAGAACACACAGAGACAACGGTAACAAAAAGATTCTCGCACTGAAGGTGAGCTTTGAAAAATCTATTGCCTGCAAGTCAGAGCTAAAAGTGGAGCTGGGACACATCCACAGTAATGCTGAGAACACATTGTGAGCTAAGAGGAAAGCAAAAAGAGAGGTTTCTCAGCAGTGACAGTTGACAGCAGAGATAAACAGTGGTACCTCAAGGCCAAAAAACTTGTACAAAAGAGCCTGACAACTGAGGAGTAAGCTTCAAGACAGGACAAGGCTGTGCTGGAGGAAGTTAGGTGACCCAAGGCCAAAGTAAAAATGGCCCAACACCTGTGGGAGAAAATATAACAAGAGTCAACTCAACAGCTACCACTGGTTCAAGAGACTTCCCAGAAGTGACTACAGACAAAGAAAGCATGAGAGCATACTGGCGTGGCTACATAGGAGAGAGAGGCAACTTGGTGAGTGACTAAGAAGCTGGCAGAGTTGCAGAACATCCTGAGCATAAAACAACACAGTCACACTGACAGGTAAAAAAAACCAGAACTAAAATGGTTAACAGAGTCACCTGCCCAGGCCAAAGTAAAAGCAGAGCTAGAAGCACAAAAACTACAACAGCACATACAAGAGGAGATGACACAACAAAAAGACACAACAGTAGACATGCAAAAACACAGTATTTAGGAAGAGCTACAACATTTGCTGCAGAGTTTGCAGGCAAAGATCCAAGCCAAGACCCAACAGGTGGAGACAACCAAACACAACAGGCTGAACATCAAAAAGGAGATCCACATGGTATGACTGTGACTGGAGACATCTGAGCACCAGCGTTGCAGACATTAGGATGAACTATGTACATGACCAGAGGAAATGAAAACCCTGATGTGCAAGCACAAGAGGAGGCTAAGCCCTTATAGAGACAAATGCCAGAGAAGAGCCAATGTCAGAGTCCAGCACAGACAAAACTGGCCCTGCATGTAAAGGCTGAGGCTGAGACAACTCAAAAAACAGAGGGCTCAACAGTCACTGGTGAAACTACAACAAAAGGCCAACGAGACACTGAGATTACAGCTACAAACAGAGGAGATAACACAACAAAAGAGCTTGACACAGGCCAAAGCCAAAAAAAAAAAAAAAACCAAAATAAGACTGTATTCAAATAAGTCACCAAAGAGAGAAGAAAAGAGCTCCTTCTCTGGAAAACTGACTAGGAGAAAACATTGAAACAAATCAGAGGCCCTGAGTCAGGCCCCACCATTAGTACTGTTAGATATAACCAAGCCTGCTTTCCTATATGTCCATAAACAAAAAATATGGCCATAGGAGCCTTAATTCAGGTCACGAGATCCTGATATCATCTGATGACATACTTGTCAAAACAATAGCCCTAGGTTGGCCTCCATACTTTAAGGCACTTCCTGCCACCACTCTACTGAATCAGGAGGCTAATAAGCTGACTTTGGAACAGCAATTGACCATTTGAATACCACACTCAGTTATGACCTTAATGGGCCAGAAAGGATACCATTTGTTTTCAAATCCAATGATGACTTAGTTTCAGGACTCTAATGTGAAAATCCCCACATAATTCTGAAAAAAATAAACACCCTTAACCCAGCTACCTTACTCCCAGTCGAACCAAAGGCTCCCACCTACGTAACTGTATGGCTATACTAAAAGGGTCCAACAAACAGGATTTGCAATAGTAATTCAATACTCAGTGGTAAAGATCTAGCCTCTGCCTACCAGAACCTCAGTCCAGCAGGGAAAGTTAGTAGCCTTGACAAGAACTCTTTTGCTGGCAAAAGACAAAAATGTTAGCATTTTTGTTAGGATTCCAAATACAAGAAAAGAAGGTTCCTGGTGGTTGAGGAAAAGAGATACAGTACAAAAGTTTTATAGCTCCCAGGTATTGTATGGGCCCCAAGGAAAGTGAACATTATGTACTGCAGGGGGCAACAGAGGAACAGAACAATGAAAGCCAGAGAAAACCCAAAGATGGACAGAAAAAGCAGACCACATGACAGCCCACAGAAAGGGGGTCCCTAGCTATATTCCTCATCTTAGAGCTGCCCCTCTCAGAGACCCCAAATTTTTCTCTAAATAAGATGGCTTAGTTTTCCTAAAAAGCTAAAAAGTATGCAAAGAAGGGATGATAAAAAGTTGCTGATGGACCTGGCAGCAGCGGGAACTCCAGCCAGAGATGCTGGGGGCAGGCTTAGACCCCGGCCTCCCCTGAGACCCCACCTTTTTCACAGAGACCACCTCAAGGCAGTGGGAACTCCAGCCAGAGGTGCCCAGGCTGGCTTAAACCTGGACCTCCCCTGCGATTCTGCCTTCTTTGCAAAGACCACATTACTGCACTGGGAACTCCAGCCAGAGGCACCTGTGGCTGGCCTAGATGTGGGCCTCTCCTGCTGCCAACGCCTTCTCGGCAGAAATCAATTTAAGGCACTAATAACTCTAGCTAGAGGTGCCCAGGCCGGCTTAGACTCTGACCTCCCCTGTGGCCCCGCCTTCTCTGAAAATGACCTTTCAGGATCAGGGAACTCTAGCTAGAGTTCCCAGCCTTTCTCCCAGAACCTTGGACTACAGAGGATTAACTATGCTAATTTGAGGGAAGATTCAATGACTGCCTCACCCAAACGGAAGATCTTGGCAGGCTCCAGTCAGTTTGGTGAGTATGCCCCTAAAATAGAGGGCCAGTAGGTAAATAGGGCCAGTAGTAAAGCTCCCTTCAACTAACTGTAAGATCGTAGTGAGTATGACAAGAGTGGAGGTGATTCCTTCCTGCACACAGAAAACATCAGGCAGAGTGAGGGGTGTGTCAATAAGGACTCCCCCAATTTGGAGAAAATTAAAAGGGCTTATGAGACACACAAGCACACAATAGGGACACAGTAGGACCTCAGCCAACACAAATACTATAGACAGGGAGATTTGGTGACCTGGAATAACCCAAAGATAAAGTAATAGCAGGAATAAAAGTTGATTTACATCAATACTACTAGGCTTGACAGCCCAGGAAAAATATAGAATTCACCCAAAAGGCCTGGCACTGGGAAGTCAGGTGACTGGCCCAACTCTTCATTGTAGGACCCAGCAATTGGACAAATATCAACCTTACATTAGGACCCCAAGATACATACTACCAACAGTTGCCACTAGTGGGATTGAAGGACCAAATATTAACTCAAAAGGGGAAAATGGCAAAAGGAAAAAGCAAAATGCAGTCTCAAACATCTAGCCCACAAGGGGCAAGTACAGGAGACATTGAAATAGAGGGCTTCAAAAGTAACACACCAGAAACCTCTGAAAAGATAGCAAGTGAAATAAAAACTCCATGTAGTTATAGAGGAAATCAAATTAGAAGCACTCTCTCATGTAAAGATGGAAATAACAACCTTAGTAAAGGAGTTGCTGAGTGCAATTAAAGAAGAAATAGAGAAAAAAGTACAGAAGCATGGGAAACTGACTGAAACTTTGAATGAACAATATAGAAAACATGCAGAATTCATGAAACAAACTCAAAGAGACATCCAAGAAACAAAATATTCTCTTCAAAGTGTGCAAAACCATTTAAATGAAGCTGAGGATAGGATTTTGGACCTTGAGGACAGGATTGCAATTAGTGATCACAAAAGGATAAAACTTTTAAAAATAACAAAGCCGCATGAAATGACAATCCAACAGCTTCAAGATGATGCCAAGAAAAAAAATATAAGATTAATAGGCATCAGTGAAGAGGCAGGAGTCAATGCAAATGACATAGCCAAAATGTTCACAGGAGTAATAGAAGAAAAATTCCCATACATGGGGAAAGAATCTGATATGCAGATAACTGAGGCATATAGAATAGCAAATAGTCATAACCAACATAAATCTATACCCAGACATATAATAATTAAGATCTCAGACATACAGCATAAAAACAGAATACTAAAAGCTCTTAGAGAAAAGACACAACTCACCTATCAATGAAAGCCCATTAGAATTACAGCAGACTTTTCAGCACAAACCCTCAAGTCAAGACAAGCCTGGAGTGAGGTATTTCAAGCCCTGAAAGAAAACAACCTTCAACCCAGACTGTTGTACCCAGCAAAACTTTCATTCACATTTAGTGGAGAAACAAGATACTTCCATGACAAAGAACAACTGAAGAACTTCACGTCCACCAAACCAACCCTAGAAAGAGTATTGGAAGATATACTAGATAGAGAAAAAAATGACCACAACCCCCAGAACAACAACAGGAAGAAACCACCAGGTAGGAGAAGCAATTAAACAAGGGGGAAAAGCAGAAAGCAAACAAATGGAACATAACATAGCAAAGTCGAGCCAGTACATATTAGTGATACTCATAAATGTAAATGGCCTCAATTCACTTATCAAAAGAAATAGGCTGACAGAATGGATCAAGAAACATGATCCCACAATATGGTGTATACAAGAAACACATCTGACCCAAAAGGAAACTCATAGATTAAAAGTCAAAGGATGGAAAACAGTATTCTATGCAAAAGGAACCCAGAAAAAATCAGGGATAACTATTCTATTTCCAGACAACGTGAACTTCAAACCTAAAATGATTAAAAGAAATAAAGAAGGTCACTGCATACTCATTAGTAGAAAAATTCAAGAGGAAAAATTAACAATTATAAATATATATGCACCAAAATACAGGAGCACCCACCTATATAAGACAGATACTAACAGACATGAAAAACCAAATACACAAGAACACAGTTATAACAGGGGACCTTAACACCCCATTGTCACAAAGAGATAGATCAACTAGACAAAAAGTCTGCAAAGAAATAACAGAACTGAATCATACCTGTGAGCAATTGGACTTAGTAGATGTTTACAGAGTGTTCCACCCAACCACATCAGAATACACATTCTTCTCAGCTGTGCATGGGACATTCTCCAAAATAGACCATGTATTATCCCACAAAACATTCTTAAGTAAATGCAAAGCTATTGAAATCATACCATGCATAATATCTGACCATAGTGTGCTGAAATTGGAAATTAATGGCAAAAAGCCCTGCAAAACCTGCATAAATACATGGAAATTAAATAACAACCTTTTGAGCAACCAGTGGGCTACAGATGAAATTAAAGAAGAAATAAAGCAATAAACCTACAATTCAATGAAAATGCGGAAACAATATACGTAACCTGTGGCATAAAATGAAAGCAGTCTTAAGAGGGAAATGTATAGCAATAAATTGTCATATCAAGAAAACAATGAGCACAAATAAACAACCAAATGCTTCATCTCAAGCTTCTAGAAAAAGAAAAGCAAGTTAAACTCAAAGCTCATAGAATAGAGAAAATTGTAAAGATTAGAGCAGAAATCAATGAAATTAAACTAAAAAACAATACAAAGAATTAATGAATCAAAAATCTATTTTTTGAGAGAATAAACAAAATTGACAAGCCCCTAGCTAACCTCATAAAGAAAAAGAAAAAAAAACCCAAATTGACACAATAAGGACTTAAAAGGGGGAAATTACTATAGATCCCATGGAAATTCAAAAGATCATGAATACCTACTTTGAAAATCTCTACTCATAAGAGTGGAAAACACAGAAGAATTGGACAGATTTCTAGAAACATGAACTACCAAAGCTCAACCAAGGACATATTGCAATTTTGAACAACCCAATATCAGCTATTGAAATTAAAATGTAATTAAAAACTTACCAACAAAGAAAAGCCCAGGTCCTGATGGATTCACAGATGAATTCTACAAAAAATTTAGAAAAGATTTGATGCCAATACTCCTTAAACTCTTCAATGAAATTGAAAAGGAAGCAATCCTCCCTAAATCATCCCTGGAGACAAGTATTACTCTGATACCAAAACCAGAGAAGACCCAACCAAAAAGGAGAGCTATAGGCCAATGTCACTAATGAACATTGATGCAAAGATTCTCAATAAAATACTAGCAAACAATGCAGCAAATCATCAAGAAGATTATACATCATGACCAAGTGGAATTCATTCCAGGAATGCAGGGATGATTTAACATACACAAATCAATAAACGTAATACACCACATCAACAGAGCCAAAAACAAAAACCACATGGTCATCACAAAAGATCCAGAAAAAGCTTTCTATAGTCTGACACATGTTCATAACAAAAGCCCTTCAGAAACTCAGAATGCACAGTGTCTACCTCAATCTTATGAAGGCCATCTATGACAAACCAACAGCCAACTTTATACTAAATGGACACAAACTGAAAGCTTTCACTTTAAAATCAGAAATAAGACAGGGATGTCCACTATCACCACTCCTATTCAATATAGTTCTGGAAACACTAGCCAGGGCAATCAGACAAGAGAGAGACATAAAAGGAAAAAAGATAGGAAAGGAAGAAGTTAAACTATCGCTATTTGCAGATGACATGATGCTCTAAATAGAAGACACAAAAACTCCATTAAAAGACTATTAGAAGTAATAAAAAAATTCAGCAGTGTAGCTGGATACAAAGTCAATGCTCAAAACTCAATAGCATTCCTGTACACAAAAAACTCGCCAAGAGAGAAATTATGGAAATATTGCCCTTCACAATAACATCTTAAAAATGAAATACTTAGGAAGCAACTTAACCAAGAGTGTAAAAGACCTATATGCTGAAAATTATGCTATGCTAAAAAGGAGCTTGAAGAGGATATTAGAAAATGGAAGGATATTCCTTGCTCTTGGCTAGGAAGAACCAACATTGTGAAAATAGCCATACTCCCAAAACTGTTATACCGATTTAACGCAATCCCAATGAAAATACTATTAACATACCTCACAGATCTAGAGAAAACACTCCTAAAATTCATTTGGAAACAGAAGAGACCTATAATGGCAAAGGCAGTTCTGGGCAACAAAGGCAAGACAGGAGGCATCTCAATTCCTGATGAAACAGTACTATAAAGCCACAGTGATAAAAATCAGCTTGGTACTGGTAAAGAAATAGACCTGAGGATCAATGGAACAGATTAGAAGATGCAAGCACAACTACAAAGACACTCAGCCACCTGATATTTGACAAAGGGGCTAAATATGTCCACTGGAAGAAGGACAGACTCTTTAATAAATGGTGTTGGAAAAATTGGCTCTCTACATGCCAAAGACTGAAACTAGATACATGCATATCACCATGCACAGAACTAAAGTTTAAATGGATCAAAGACCTAAATATTAAAACAGAAACACTAAATCTACTGGAAGACTAGGTAGGTAGAAGTCTTGGAGACATAGAGGTAGGCAGAGAATTCATGAACCAAACGCAAACTGCATGGGAAACACTTCAAAGAATCAACAACTGAGATCTCATATTATTGAAAAGTTTCTGCACTTCAAAGGAAATCACTAACAGAGTGAAAAGAAAACCCACCTAGTGGGAAATAATTTTAACCAGCAACCCCTCAGACAAAGGACTTTATCCAGAACATATAAAGAATTGAAAAACATCAAGATCCCCAAATTCAAAGACCCTCTCCAAAAATGGGCATCTGAGATGAACACACAGTTCTCAGAGAAAGATATACAAATGGCAAATAAATACATGAAGAAATGTTCGCCATCACTGGTCATTCAAGAAATGAAAATTAAAACAGCACTGAGATTTCATCTCACTCTGGAAAGAATAGCTGCCATCAAGAAAACAACTGATAACAAATGTTAGCGAGGCTGTGGGAAAAAGGAACATTGTTTCATTGTTGGTGGGAGTGCAGACTGGTGCAGCCACTATGGAAACCAGTATGGAGATTTCTCAGAAAACTAGGATTGGAAGTTCCAATCAATCCAGCTATTCCTCTCCTGGGTACTTTTCCAGAATATGACAAGGTCATCACAGTGATATATGTGCCCCCATGTTCATAGCAGCACAATTTGTAATATCTAAGTCTTGGAAACAACCAAAATACCCATGAACTGAAAAGTGGATCAAAAAGAAGTGGTATTTTCATACAATGGAATATTACTCAGCTATAAAAAAGGCCTTCATATTGAAATGCAGGCAACTTGAGCCTATTCTCATAAGTAAAATAAATAAGAATCATATTTATGAATATCACATTGTGTCTCTAGTGTAAAAAGTAATAAGAAATGTAGGAATAGTAAAACCCAAAATGTGTAATTGCTATTGTAAAAAAGAGAGGAAAAGAAAGTGTGTAAAATAGATGACCATATTGCTGAATCTTTGTTGGATCTTTGAGCAGAACTGTTTGTAGTCTGACTGTTTCAATGTCCACTTTGTATTGTTTAATTTTGTAACTTGAACAACTATTTCTAAGAGGATGATATGTAATTTATCAACTAAAATAAAGTAATAAGAAGTGTACCAATAATAAAACCCAAAATGTGTAATTTCTATTGTAAAAAAGAGAAAAAGAAAGTGCTCTAAAGTATAAAACTGCATGCATGTTTAAGTGTGTAGGATTGATAATCATATTACTAAGTTTTTGTTGGATCATTGAGCAGAATTGTTTGCAGTCTCATGGTTTGAATGTCCACTTTGTGTGCTTTAATTTTGTAACTTGAACAACTATTTCTAAGATGACAGTATGTAATTTGTCAACTAGTGATTTCTTAGTGTTTATTTCTTTTTTTGAAATTTTATATTATTGCTTCCCTTTTTTTCTGTTTCTTTTTTCTCTTTAAATAAAAAAAAGTTGCTGATGGGAGACTAGCTATCCCCAATGTGCTGAGCCCCAGGTTCATAAAACAATTCCATCAGGAGTCTCACACAGAAAAGACAGCATTGGAAACATTTCTGGCTGCCATTTCTGTGTGTCATGACTCACTGTAATCACTTAGGTTCCTTGTGAGCTATGCTTTACCTGTGCACAAAACAAGCCAAAACAAGAGTTCACCCAACACTTGGGTATCAAGGAAACAGGCACTACTCATGTGAAAACTTGTTGATGGATTTTACTAAGCTGTCTCAAGCCAGTGACTATCAATATATGTTAGTGCTTACCTGCACCTTCTCAGGATAGGTTGAAGGTTTCCCCACCCAAACAGAAAAGACATGAGAAGTGACCAAGATGCTGTTAAGATACATCATCACAAGATTTGGACTACTCAGATCTTAGGGTCAGAAAATGGACCCACATTCATAGCTGAGATAGTCCAGAAGATCACACAGATGTTAAAGATAAAATAAAAACTTCACATGACTTATTGGTGACAGAGGTCAGAAAAAATGAAACATATAAACAAGACACTCAAATAATTGCCAAGAAACCCCCACTTAAGATGGGACCAAGTCCTCCCCACAGTTCTCTTTCATGCCTTGTGCACCCTCACTAAACAAATGGGGTATTTCCCTTATAAAATTCTATTTGGACAGCTGCCCCAACTCATAGGCCAAATTGAAAGAGACTCTGTGGAGGAATTGTCTCTGAGAAGGCAGATGTAGGCTTTGGAATCAGCCAGGCAGAATATTCATGATTGGATATAGAAAAAAAGGCCCATAAACCTGACGGACCAAATATACCCATTCAAACCTGAGCACTCTGTGTTGGTTAAAAAATAGAATCCAACAACTCTGAGGTTCATATGGGATGGGCCTCATACTGTAATCTTGTCTACCCTTACTGCTGTTCAGCTTACAGAAACTGTGCCTTAGATCCACCACAGTCGACAGAAGCCAGTGGTCCAAGACAGCTGGACCAGCCAGCAGGATACAGACCACCTGAACCAGCTGATCCTGCAATGAGACTGAGCCATCACTGGAGACAACAACCATGCCCTAGTCACTCTGGAAGCTGACCAGACACATGGCTAAAGCTTGATAATCAGCATAGGTATGCTACAACAACATCAATCTCTTTTTCTTTTTGTTGTAGCTCTTCCTCTGCCTGTTGGGAACCAACCCTCCACAATAAGATAAATGTTAATGATAGTGATGTTTCTTTATTAAAACATATTATAGAAAGCATCAAAGGAGAGAATGAAGTGGGACTTAACAATCCCCCTCAAACTCCTCCTCCTCCCCTGTAGTTATAACTTCTTGTTCTGATACAGATAAGATGAGCAACCATGTCCTGTAAACAGAGTTTGTGTCATCTTGTTTCCGCAGGATTCATAAGGCTCTGACTTCTTTTAAAGCTAAGTTATTAATTGCTTTTTATTGCTTTGTACTGCTTCTGTAAACACACACACACACACACACACACACACACACCCTGACCTATTTCTAAAGAGCAACCCCTTGGCCAAATGTATAAAACTTGAAATTTTGTTCTAATACCCAGCACTTTGGATGTGAGTTGGGCTGGGTCGATGGTCATCTAAAATCCTCAAAATAAATCCTCATTTTTTGCAATTGGTCTCTCTGATCTCTTGGATTCTGCAACAATATATCACTCTTAGTACCCAGCCCTGAGCCCAGTTATTTATCAACATGATGAATATTTGTGGAATGAGTGACTATGAATAAATTTCCAGCACTAATATATCAAATTGAAAAGAGCAAATCCTAATGTAGGAAAATATACTAAGTCCCTGTCTAAGTTTCAAGACAAGTTGTTTATTACAAACTGTTGTCAAGGACATATAGGGACAGGTACAAAGAGGTAGTCATGTACATCCTAAATAGAAAACTCAATGGGATCTTTTGAGGACTTTTTTGGCTATGAGAAAATGTTAAAAGATATAGTGTTGGCCATTTGCAGACTTCAGGGGGAGAGAAAAAGGCCCCACCAAGCAGCAAACACCTTTGCGAACCTGTGCCGTGAGTGGGCCACTGCTGGTGTGGGGACAGCCAGACCTAAGCCTTTCCCCATAAGTCAGTGCCATTCGCAGACTGTGGGGGGAGAGAACAAAAAGCAAGCCACCACCACCACCACCCCCTGCAAACCAGTGCCATGTGTGGGCCACTGCTGGAGTAGGGACAGCCAGACCCCAGCCCCTTCTGACACATGGGCTGATCCAGAGAAACACAAGCTATGATGATAGCTGTTTAGGTGAAATACAATTTTATGCTTGTGGTGTTTTGCTGTTTCACTGACCTTGCAGGTCTAGAGCCAATGGTTTAATCATCTGTTCAGAGGATAGTGGTATGCATTGTGGCATCTAGGGGAGGTATCCTTCTGAAGATGGTGCCCATTATTGATTTCCTATTGTCTTGTTTTGGGGTCCTGTATTGCTTTCATTGTTTTGTTGGGTTGGGTTTTATTCTCTTTTGTTTTGCTTGATTTTGTTATATCCAATGGCATGAACAGCCATTTCAAAGATAGCAAGATATATTACAGTAACCATTTTGGAATTACTATTGTCTTCTTTTGAACTCCTTGATTACATTCATTGTTTTATTTTTATTGTTTCCATTATATTCTGTTCTGTTTGATTTTTACTATGTCTGAGGATATCTGCAGCTATTTTGAAGACAGCAAAAGGCATTATGGTAATTATTGTTGATTTCAGGTTTTGAAGTCCTATATCACACCAGTTGGTTTTGATTGGTTTTATTCTGTTTTATTTTTCTTGATTTTATCCTCTTAAAAAAAGATATAGTGTTAATTGGAAAAATGTAAAATGGATGTGATCCCAAATATAAATGGCCAAATTATTTATCAAAATCAGAATTTTTTCTGAGAATGAAAGTGATGCTAGAATAAAGTTATAAAATTTTTGAAGTAATTGTTAACAGAGTAGTTTTTAATTTATCAAAACATAATAATTTTACTTAAAATTATTCTGTAAAATTCTTTCTAAAAAACAATAAGATATCTGTGAATATCTGTGCATGTGACCTTCTTTACACTGATTATTTAAACCCTAAAATCCTGCTAAAATTTGGCTCTAGACTATCCTCTAGAGGCCCATTGTTAAATAAATGCTTAGTCTGTGGCTGGGTGCTATTTCTTAGTGGTAGAATTTAAAGAGGTGGGATCTGGTGGGGTTTATTTTACTCACTGGGTATTTTCCAGTATTGTTAGACATTAGTCTCTTCCTCTTTTGCCCTTTTTCACTCTCTAGCCATGAGGTTATGTTCTGCCTTTCTCCCTCTCTTTGGACCAGTGGTTTCTCATCATTGCCATAGTAGGAAAGAGAAAATCATCCTTAACGACAGTTTTATATCCCACTCTGATCCTGACTTCCACCACAAACTTTTTAAAATGATGGCAATTCTGCCAAGAAAAATACAGAGTTGGGTGATTGTCTCTGAGAAGTTGCAAAGATCTTTTACAATAAGGACAGGGAAATTCAACAGATAGGAAAAGAGAGACATCGGGAACTAATTACTATTCTCCAGAGCCATCCAATTAACAAGTCCAAACTTTGCTATTGTAAAAAGCCAAAAACTTTCAAAAGGATTGCACCCAATGGGAGGGAGCCCAACAGGTGAGGAGCTCATGTAAGCCTCCTAGTCTCTGTCCCACCTTCCAGGGGAATCCCTAAGAGTCAGTGCCCTCTTCGGAGCCAGGGTAACTCCCAATGAGTGTCACTGGGGCTTTAGAGTCAGATTTATCTCACTTTGGTTCAAACATCAGAGCCCCAGGCTGATAGTGGTGAGCAGGCTTATAAACTTTCTGATAGATACTAATGCCTATTTCTCTGTAGTTACATTCTCCCACAGACCATACTCTATGCACACAGCTACTGTCCAAGATGTTTCAGGATGCCCCATGGAAAGATTCTTCTCTAAATCTGTGGCATGCTCTTAGGAGAAATTACATTTCATCCACTCTGTCCTGATAATGCCTAAAACCTTGACTCCTTTGTTGAAAAAAGACTTACTGTCCAAAGTTCAGATTCATATCCTGTTTCCTCCTAGGCACACCTGAGGGGGAATTCTCTGCTTTCCAAAAATTACAGGTGGATCCAGATGTATGAACAGATGGACACACAATGAGAAGGATGAAGACAGCTTTGCCACTTCAGATTCATTTCAAAGACCCCGTTTGTTTTCCCCATCAGAGACAATACCCACTTTGCCCCAAAGTGACAAAAAGACTAAAGTCCAAGGACTACTTAAATGGACTCTTATGAGAGACCATCAACCCCTATAATTCCCTATCATCAAAATCAAAAAGGTGCCTAATAAACTGAGATTGGTTCAAAACCAGTGCCTCATTAATGGTGGTAGTGCCTCTCCCATCTGAATGACACAGATTTGAGCCTCAGCCAGATGCTTTTCAGTCTTAGATCTTAAGGATGCTTTCTTTTACATTCCCTTGGCACCCGAGAGTCAGAATCTCTTTGCCTTTGAGGATCCATTTACAGTAATAGAACAATTGACCTGGGCAGACCTCCCCCAGGGATTCTGAGATAGTCCCCATCTTTTTGGCTTCTCCCTAGCACAAGACCTGCTAGAGTGGAAAAAAGAGCATCACCCTCTTACAATATGTAGATAATTTGATGCTCTGTGGGGACACAGAGATCTAAGTATAGGAAGGAACTGAATCTCTCCTTAACTTACTACCTCCCCAAAGTTAAGAACTATTCTAGGAGAAGGTCCAAATCCATCAATGCCAGATCACCTATTTAGCGCTGCCCATTTCTCAGGACAAAAGGGGACTAATTTTGAAAAAAATTACAATGTATCCTAAACTTACCTTTGCCAAAACATATTAAACAGCTGGGAGCCTTCCTAAGAGTTTTTACAAAAAAAGAAGTTTTACAAAATTTAGATTCCATGATATGCTTTTTAAAAGGCTAGATCCCTTTTCCAGCTTCGTAAGCAGCCCCAGGATATAAGGATTCATCTCTTTGTCTGGAGCCCAAAGATGCAACAGACTTTCCAAGTATTCAAAGGGGTCCTGTGAGAAGTCCCAACTCAAGACAAATATACTCTGTTCTTAACTGAGAGACAGTGAGTGGGCTTAGCAACAACAGACATTAATTCCTGAGGTTCATAAGCTCACCCATGTGAGAACTCTCATAGTCAAGTCCTCCAACAATATCAAGAGACTTCTTAATGCCCCAGACCACCCCAGGTCTCTGATGAGCAAATTTTAAAATATCAGTCTCTCTTGTTAGAAGGACCAGATGTAAATATTAAACCTGTCAAAGCCTTAACCCTGCCACCTTCCAGTTTAACTGCCAGAGCTGGAAGAAAGTGAACACAATTGTATAGAGTGTCTAACGCCCACCCAGCAGTTTAAAAAAAGTGTTAACTAATCACCTTCTCAGTGACAAAAAAGATGAGCTGTTCACTAACAATAGGTCCTCTGTGCAGGACAGACTAAAAAAGGCAGCTATACAGTGATTTACCCATATGAGTGTTAGAGTAAGACCCATTTCCTCACAATACAGGCACTCAAAAGAAAAATCTGGTTGCTCTCGCCCAAGCACTGACACTGGCAAGAGATGAGAGAGTAAATATTTATACTAAGTATGTATTTCATGTGGTTCATGCCCATGCTACAATCTGTAGGAAACAAGTCCTGTTAATTTCTAATGGATCTCCCATAAAATATGCCCCAGAGATTCTACAACTCAATGAAGCTGTTCACCTGCCTTGAAAAGTGAAAGTTATTTACCATCTGGGACATCAGAGAGGAACAGAACCTATTTCTGTGGACCATAAAAAACACCCTATGAGGAGGCAAAGACAGCTGTTTCTCAGCAGGTAGAATGCCCTCCTTGTGGCCTGCTGGTCTATTACCTACTAGCTCACCTGTGTCATTTATTTATTTATAAGACAAAAAAAGCCATAAAAATCAAGAAGCAATCAAACAATTAAAAAACAACAACAAAAGCAAAATGACAACAGCAACAAAAACAATGATATAGGATTTCAAAACAAGATGATAGGAATTTAATAATGGTTGTTACACTGCATATTGTTATCCTCAATGTAATTACTCAGGCTACCAGATGCAGGCACGCAAGATTGATCAAACAATATAATTTCCCTTTGAGCAATTTCTTTGCCTTTTACTGTATCTATGATAACTTTTGGATCTTAGTTACTCTTTCAGTGTATTACACTAGTGAGACAATATGGTGTTTACATATGCAACTCTGATTTTTACCTGTTTATTCTGATTTTTAAAAATTCTACATGCTAAGAGACAGGGATTGTCCTTAATTCTAAAGATAGTAGGTTATCCTCCCAAGGGTCATCTCTTTCTAACTAGAGGCTTTCTATCAAGAGTCTTCATGATATATGTCACTTTAGGGGAAAAAAGCCCTTATTTTAGTTACAAGTCCTTTCTAGGAAGACTAGATAAAGTGACACAACAAGTGACTAAAGGTTATAAAGTAGGTCTGAGGGCCAATCCTCAAAATGTCCAATTAAAACTGCCGAGAGCACAATATCAAGACAGTTATCCAGGAAAAGACTGGCAGATTGGTTTCACTCACATGCTGGGAGGCCAACACAACCAGTTCCTCTTAGTCCTGGTTATTTCTCATTCGAAAAGTGATCAAGACCCTTGCTATGATATTATTCTAAGATTTGGAGTGCCACAAAATCTCCAAAGTGGCAATGGTCTTGCATTCTACTTCGAAGCTACAGTTTCAAAAACCTTGGACATTGAGATCAGCTTCATTGTGCTTGGTAGTCCCAATCATCAGGACAGGTAAAACAGGCTAATGAGATACTCAAAAGTCCCTTGCTAAGGCCAACACAGAAATATAGAGTCTTAACTACAGCTCCTACCAGTGGTCCTTATACAGGCCTGAAACCATTAGCAGGTTTCAGGGGATGACTCCCTTTAAACTTTTGTATGTGAGACTTTTCTTCAAAAATGACATCTTAATCTATGAGGAGAGTGAGACAGCCTTGAGACAAGTGAGGTCCATAGGCCCATATTATGCATTAAAAACTGGTTGTCAACTTAACATCAGTTGAATTGAATCAGCATGGTGCTGAGTATAGATGGCTCACCTGAGGAAAAGTTGCCAGCATAAAAAAAGAGACATGAAGAAGAAGAGCATAGCATTGTGGGTTCTCCTAAATGTTGCTATTGTTTGGTGCTGTTGGTTCTCCTGGAAGAATTTGTCATGCTGGCTTCCCTTATATGAATTTGGGCATTATCACTGGAGAAGCTTGGGACTTTGTTGCTGAGCATGGCTGTGGTTCCCTTTGGGGGAGCTCTGGTCATTATACTGAGTATCACTTCCTGGCTCTGGAGGGGAAGATGTGTGCTATTCAATCAACTTTAATAATAGGTTTTTCAATAAAAATTTACTCCCATAAATCTATATGGACATAAATTCTTATAGTCCACAATATAATTACAGAATTTCAAAATCAAATCTTACACAAAATTTGAGTTTCATTATTAATTTGTCCTATTCATCTCTTGTTTTTGTAGGGATGAATTTAAATGTCTTGCTCTATTGGGGACCTGGCTTAGATCCCCAATCTCCCTAATCCTCTGCAGAGTTCAAGACTCTGGTGGCTAAGACAAGGAATGTCTCTGGGCAGCCCGTATTTATTTAGTATTCAAGGAAGGGGTTCGACTGAAAACCACAGGAAACTGAACAGACCTTGAGAGTAGTTCAAGGACTTTGCCAAGTAACAAATTCTGTTTAATTTAGGAGAACTACATTATGAGAAGATCTCCATGTTGCATTGCAGTACAGGAGTGAAATGCCTGCAGCTGCAGTCTTTATTTAGTTAACTGGAGTTGGAGCCAGGTGTCCTCAGCTGTGAACTTATCTTGCTCTTTGAAGCATCTCTTTGTTCTCAGGTGGGTCCTGGCCATGCTGCAGCCCTGCACATGTGTTCAATTTCCAGTTTCAACCACTTCCAACATTGCTCTTTATAAAGTTTTTCAATAATGCAGTTTTCTAAAATCACCAACAGTGGTATACTATTTAATGAATATTGCACAGATTTCCAAATGATTTTTGACAAAATACAACAAAAATATCAAGAACATATGAAAAAATCTAAAAATTAAATTATAGGATACTGGTTGATTGATTTAACAAAGGCTCACACATTTATAAAACCCAATTCATGAAAATCAAGAAAGAAAGGAAGGATGAAGGGCCAGGAAAGTATTTTTAAACAACTTTACTGAGTTGTAATTGACACATATAGAATTCCTCCTTTATTTATTTTATTTATTTATTTTTGCATATGTGTGATACTAGGAATTGAAGGGCCCTCACATGAGCTATATTCCGAGACCACTTTCTTTTTATTAAATTTTGAGTCAGGTACCCAGACTGGCATTGATGTTGCAGTCCTCCTGCCTCAGTTTTCCATATGTTGGGATTATAAACATGTATAAGCAGTGCCCCACAAAATTCTCCCCTTTTAATGTGTACCACTTAAAGCTATTTAGTCTACTCATGGATCTATGCAACCATCACCACTACATAATTTTAGAACATTTTTATCACTCTAAAATGAAGCCTTGTACCCATTGAAAACACTTGCTTATTCCATTTTCTTTTTTTTAACAATTTTTTTTTTTTATCGGTACCAGGGATCAAACTCACAACTGTGTGCTTGCAAGGCAGGTGCTTATGCCGCTGAGCTAAATCCCCAGCCCCTTCCCTTTTCTTTTTCATTTATTTTTACTGTAAAATATAGCAAGGCAAAAATTCATGAACATATAGGTAAAATATAATAAATAATTATGAAGTAAATAATCTTGTAACATCCACTCTGGTCTGTGTAGCAACACAGCCACCCCAACAAACACCTTCCTCATTTGACCATTTAGAGGGGATGACTATCCATAGTGCTTTATCATTATTTTTTATTAATACAAGATCTTCTGGACTGCTTTCCTTCTCGAATTTGTAGCCATCTTCTCTATCAGAAAGAACAGAGTTTTCCTAAACTTTAATAGGCTTTAAAAAAAGCTGTTTCTAGATGGCTCATTCCATGCTGACAGCCCAAGTTATAAAAGTTTAAAATGCGTGGGGAAATCTGGAGCAGGATGAAAAAATTTTGAAAGCATGTATTGCAGAAGTAAAGCTGGATGCATCCTCCTCCATCATTATTCAGTGTCTGGATGTACATTTATAATAGCGCCTTTATTTGTCCTTGCAGTGGGTCTCAAGGGGACTGGCCCAAGAGACTGTTCCTTGAACATAATAGCTGCTTAATAAATATTCATTGAATGAGAAAGCAGAAACAAGTACTTTAGATCTTTACCAATATTAAGAGTTGCTCATTGAGATGTGCCACAGGTTTTTGGCGTGGGAGAAGTGGTAATAAAGTGGTGATTTTATGTGGTACACCACAGACACAGAGGTAACTGAATGGAAAGTGCTGTGAAAAACTTCTGGCGTGATTATATAATAAAGTTATCCATAGCTAAGGTTTCTTCAATCTGGACCCAAGGAAATCTGACATCCCCTAAATCTTTCTAATTTCTTTTGCTATTACTTTTTTTAGTAGACATTCATTTCACACAACTTTCTCATGATCCAGGTGCTGGGGCCACTGAGGTGAAGAAGCAAGATCCTAATTTAAAGACCACAAAGTTTAGACTGCAGCAAACACTTGCCATTCCATGTAGTTCTGAGAGTGTGGGGCTCACAGGAAGGAGCCACACCACATTTGGGTGAGGAACCAGGGAAAAAATTTGGGAGAGCTTTGTCAGAGAAGGAGCCAGAGAATGACAAAGAAATAGGGTGTGTGTGTGTATGTGCATATATGTATATCTGTTAAGGAGAGGTCACACGAGTAGCAGCTGATGGGGTTTGAAGTGACTGCTGAAGCAAGGATATGAAATAAGATAAAAGTGATGTTGAGTCATCTTGGCCAGAGCAGCTTTCTCTTCTTTCAGGCTGCTTTGGATTTGGTTTCAGTTTCTGTTTGGGTTTTTTGTGTTTTATTGTTTTTCTTGTTTGTTTGTTTGGGTACCAGAGTTTGAACTCATGACCTCGCACTTGCCAGACAGGTGCTTATGTTGCTAATCTAAATCCCTAGCCCTTTCAGCTGGTTTTTCTTTCTTAAGCGTTGAGAAAAAAGGCATAGAAACTCAGTGTCCACATGGAATTGAAAGTAGAGAAAAGAAATTTCTTATTTGAAAGAATTAAAAGTGACACATTATGAATGACTTGAGATGAATGGAAGAAGGTCAAGGGGCAGATCAGCCTTGTTCACGTTACCCAGCACTTGCATCCCCACACCCTCATCTTCCCATGCCTCTTTGAAGACTCCCTTCCTTCTCATGGAGGCCTTGTGAGCCCAATCCTCTAAGTCCTTGCAGGACTGATTCCTGGCTTCCCTCCCTTGCTCTGACCTGCATACATCTTATCACATACATTTGTGCTGCTCCTCAGGACCAGATCCTGTTTCATTTTAATTTCTAGTGCCACCCATGGGCACTAGAAGGGTCAGCCTAGGCACAGGTGATCACACTTGCTCTGAAAGAGCCTCCACCTTATCTTGTTAATCTTGATTGTCAACTTGACTGGGTCAAAAGATTCCTAAAGAATGACTGGATTGTGAGGCCATTAATCTCATCAATGAGTTAATCTATTGTTGAGCTCATGGCCACATGATACTAAGAGGGAAAAGTCCAGTTGGAGGAAGAGGTTCATAGGAATGTGGCCTTTGGGATTATATCTGGTCCATGACCCCTCCTCTCTGGCTTTTTCTAACACATTCTGCTTCTTGACCACCATGAGTTGAGCAGCTTTCCTGTCATGCTTTTCTGTCATGATGTTTGTGACTTGGAACCATATGACTATAGACTTAAACCTCTGGAACTATGAGCTAAATTAAATCTCTCCTCCTTTAAATTGCAAGGACCAGGTATTTTGTCCCACCAATGGGAAAGCTGACCAATACAGAAAATTAGTATCAGAGAGATGATAAGTCATTACTGTGCCTATACCTGACCATATGGTTCAGAAGATTTTGGAACTGGTTTGTGGGAGGAATTTGGACCACTTTGAAGATGCAGACCATAGAAGCTCTAGAAAGCTGTAAGCAGAGCTTGAGAGTCAATTATGGTGGGTAATCAGAAGATCAGAATGCTGATAGGCCCCAACTTCTTCTTTCAACTGTTTGCTATCTTTTTTAGGTTATATTCCAGTGGCTTTGGGGTGCTTGTTACCTCGTGTGGCAGTGCAGCCACTAACCTGGGCAAATGCCTCAAAGCAACCGAGAATGCTGTTTTCTTTATTCCTGCATGATGGAATCTCATTCAGAGTCAATTTTTTAAATGACAAAAAATTTTCAGTGATAGGATGGAGAAATAAATTGACATTTAACCAGTGGGAAATCACTTAGGACCGAGCATGTATGAGCCACACTACGTAATATCAACATGGTATAATCAGCAACATAAGGTGGAGTGACAAAAGGAGGTTTAGAAGCCTATAAAATAAAAAAGATTTATATGAACTTCAAGGCCAAGGATACTAATTTAAGTTAGATAGGAGCAAGAAGTTTTGATATGGTATTGCAAACTAGGGTGAATATAAAATTGTGTACTCACATATCAAAAGCTAGAAGATTTTGAAAGCTCACCATAAATGTTTGAGAACAGAGATATGTTAAACTTGATTTAAGCATTATGAAATAGGTGTGTGTATAAACATTAGTATGCATAATTAGGTATTAGTGTATGTATTAATTATATATTAATTAGAGTATAGAAGGGAAGAAGTAAGAGCTTGGGATGACAGGGACTCACAGGAAGCACTGATGATATTCTAGTTCCCATTGTTTTGCTTCATAACTTACCTACACAAGTGTGAGCAGCTAATTATAATCTATAACTTGGGGAATAATTGCTTGAGGGAGTTGGACCTCATGCTTCTGCCTGCCTAAGACTTATCATGTCAGAAGCAGTAGCAGTTGGGCAGAGGCTGAGAGTCTGGAGCACCAATACCAAAGACAGGACTCAGAACCATATCCAGGGAAAGGTGAGGACAGGTTCAAGCTGCAAAATCAAGACTGGGAACAAAGGCTGAGAGTCTCAAGGGACACTCCAGGGCTCCAGCACACCTGGAGTGGCAACACTGAGTCCTGGCCACAAAAGCGGACCTGACACTTTTACCCAGCTTCCTTCCTCTGTCTTTAGTACGACTCTCCTAGCTCTCCCTGCAAATGCCGGTTCATCCTTCCCTGAACTTCATTATGCTGCTCCTACTGGATGTCTTGCCTTCTCTCTCCCTTTTCCCATTTGGTCATCTTGAAGTCTTTTTGGACTCTTCTAACCCAATCTCCTTCCTTATTGTTTTGTCTCCCACGATACAGTCTACACCACATACACTTTGGCATTGGATTAGGACAGAAGATTGTGGAAGGATCAATGAAAATGTGTGGAGAGTCCTAGAGAAGGATTTGAAATCCACTCTCAAAGGTTGCACTTGTTGATTGACCTAGATATAGATCTCCTGTACTCTAGCTCTGGTACCCATGTGTTATAATCAGGGTTTACAAGGAAAACAGTTTAGTACAGGACATATAATTTACAAGGTTATTTTTTAACATTCACTCAAAGAGTCAAATGCAGAAGAATTCCAGAGATCTGTCCACACACTACACACCAAAAGAATCCATCTGAGGGCCTGGATCCCATGGTAATGTCCTCCATAAGTCCAATTAGAGCCTGTGACAATGTCTCATGCAAGTCTGTATCAAGGATCTGCACTGAGAAGGCTCAAATGTCAGTGGTGGAATAGAAAGTCTGCACCAGCAGGTTGAGGAATCTGCACTGGGGCCAGGAAACAATGCTCAAAGTAAGGACCAGAGGTCTTCTGAAGGGTACTGCAGCCATTCTCAGTAACTCCTTCAACAATGAGAATAGCTGAGTTCATATCAGGAAAGCCAGCATGGCAAGCTTTGCCAGGAGAATCAACAACATACCACCTTTCTCTCTAGTTCTCCTTTTATGCTTTTGGCAACAATCCTCAGGTGGACCATCCACAACCAGAACCATGCTGATTCAGTTCAGTTGGGTGTTACAGGTTTCCCAGTTAATCCAAGTAATACAATCTCTATCTGAATGTTTCTTAGGGTTCAGTCAATGCAGTGTTCCCATAGTGTCCATGCAAGAACCATGGGCCCTTGAGCTAGTGGCCTGCCTGATCATGTTCTGGGGAGGACCAAAGCAGCCAAAAGGATACCAGCCAGATGTTTTTGCAGCAGAATCATTATGGACTTCCAGGCACCATTTTGGCATTGCTGTCCATACTACCTAATAGAATCCTAATTCCTGTGTCATTAATTCCTATTATACCATTTCCTGTTCCAGCTGTGCAAATTCGTGTCCCTCTTGTTGCTATCTAACAGGGGTCCTTCAGTTCTCCAGATCTGTTCTCCTTGTGGGATTGTGTTCCTATTACCCAGCATAATTATTAATATGCCTCCTTCATGCTCTCATAAATGACTTGATTAAGACAGTAAATTGTATGTTCCAAGTTGTAGGTTACTTTCCTCCCGTAAGGAGCTAGTTCTTTAGAGTTTGTCTGATTTTTCAAAGGAGAGATGGCTCTTTTACATAAGGGGCTTAATATTCTACATGTTTATACCATTTGTCTTAGTCATTTCCCAACACTGGGACACAATACCCAATGCTCACAATTTAAGCAAGAAGAGGTTTATTTGGGCTCACTTTTCAGAAGTTTCAATCCATGTTCAGCAGTCTTAAACAGAGAAATGACATGGTAGAAATCCCTGGGCATACATTTACTGGGCATCCTGGTACTCAAGAAGCAGGAAGGGATGAGGGAGATACACCTTCCCAGTTCACACTCCCAGTGACTCACTTCTTCTGACCAGACATCACCTTCCAACAGCAGTCATGATTCAATCAATTTCCTAAAGCCTCACTGTGGTACATGAGGCCTTTGAGGTACAGTATTCAACCCATGCCATCATTTCTCTTATACCATGTTCAATACATACTTGTTAAAATAGGACAACATGAGTCAGAGTATATGGACAATCCTGTGCAGGAGGTGGAGAGCAGGAAGGGGTCTACCCTAAGAACATTAACACCAATACCATTTTACAGATATGAAGTATGGACAAATGTATTCAGATATATGGTTTTGACATTGTGCACTTAATGTCAGTCATATTTCACCTTTGCTTGGGAAAGAGGTACCACACTGCATCATTTTCTTTAGAGACATTACTGCTCCAAATTTATGCACACAAAATATGAGATTAATGTATTTAAAGGGCAAACAGGAATGGATCTGAGGGAAAAAATTCAAAATATCAGTGTGATCAAAAATAGCATACCACAGGCTATATCTTCTTTCTATTCACTAAGTTTTCCTTATTGACCTTGGCCAATGGTTGCCTCCAAGAATCTCCCATGCTGTCTACCTTTCTCCTGATTTGGGGAGGCCAAATTCAGACTTTGATATTCAGCTGTTTCCACCTGGAGTTTCTCAAAGGCAAATTCTTTCATGGACTCCTGAAGCCACATGATGATTGACCTGTTAGTTTGGTTAAACCTCATATTTCATTTGAGACTTTGGGACCTAAAGTGAAAGGATCATGGAAAGAAAATCTCCCTTAAAGGACTGAGTATATTTTAGTAGCAAATCATTTTCAAATAATCTTCAACCTACTGTATTACATGCTCCAAGGCAAAGGTTAACTTGGAGTTAGCTTTGGGCTCACTTTTGCAAGTCCATCTTCAGCCAATTCTGCTACCCATAACCTTCAGTGGAGTCTGGCCAGCTCAGATCATTTCCAGAACTAAACAACATAAGTTTTCATTAAAGGCAAATAAGAGTGAGTTTTAAAAGTTTTGTTCTCCACATTTTTCTCTGTCTCGAACAAAAAATACAAAGTACTTTGACTACTTTGTGATCTGGACAACTGCATATTTTTGGAACCCAATCCTTAGCCTTGAACATTACTAGGTATCTGGGGACAAAGGTGTTTGGGTTTTTACCCAAAACACCTTTCAGTGGTCATGAGAAAAATTCCTTCTCCCTATAAACTCCATAACCCCACCCCCTCACTGTGGACATACCTAGGTAGAACACCTCTTTCTGTCACTATCCTTTGCCAGGAGTGATTGCTGCTGTCTCACTGTAAGTAAGATCCCTAATAAGTGTCTTGGGCTGATCATCCTGGTGTTTAGTGCTTCTGTCTTTGGAATACCCTACTGGCTTCATCGTGGAGGGTGTAGGGCACTCCCTTTCAGGAAATTCCCTGCTATGACTTTTGGAGTAACTCCAGCCTTGGGTGAAGTAGAGACAAAACATTACAAGGGTGGTTTAAGGTATTTGATTTTTGTTATGGTCTGTACTATAAAATTGTTTTATTAATAACTACAGTAAGTCCCTGCTATGTGAACAAGTTCCATTCTGGGAGAACATTCATAAGTTGGGTTTGTTCATAATCCAACAAAGTTTGCAACTTGAATGTTTTTAAGTTGGAGACTTACTAATTAGTCAAAGGCTTCCTTAAAGATCTGAGGGAGCAATCTGTGAGTAATGGGGTGGTTAATAATTGTTTTTTTTTTTTACAGAGGAATGCATGCATTCAGGTGAATAGTCCATCTCTGTCCTCCTGAAGATGCTAAAGGCTGTGGAAATCACATTAAATAACTAACCTCAGGCAGCTGAGGAAGATAGCTCAGACACAACTCAAAGGTACAAGAACAAAAATATGCTTCCTTCCCAGATGCAGAGAGGCTTCAGGCCTGGGCAGGAGCTGACTGCATTTTCCCATCCCAGGTCTATGCCTCCTAAGAGCTCATATCTGCTGCAGCAGTGTTGACCACTGCTTGCTCTCTGGACACTCCAGCTCTTTGAAACCCTCTTTCTACATCTTTGCACAGGCTTTTCTCTCTGTCCAGAACATCCTTCCCATCCTTGTTTACTTTTTAGTTTGCAATTCAGCTGCTCTGTGAATAAGGCCTTCTTTGACTAGCAACTTCAGGAAGTTTAAGTAACTTCCTTATTGAACCTCTGAGGATCTGCTACACAAACACATGCACATGCATCTTCATTTCTTCCACAAACATTCATTATACACTCTGGTCCAGGCCTTGGGGCAGCTTCTAAAGAAAATTACTGACAGTCACTGACACCATTCCCCACCACAGTACTGGTGATTAATCAGTTTGCTATCATAGCATATAGTTACTAGTTGAGCTGTCTTCCTATTCCCAGAGCCCAAGTGAATTCAGATAGTAAGAGCTTGCAGCATTACCACTAATCGCTGACTGCTTGTCTCCTCTGAGAGCTGTGGACTCCTCAAGCACCTGAGCATGATTCATTTTGAAAATGTCCAGCTCCATACCTGGCATTATGAGCAGCATGGGGCCTAGTTGCTAATAATCTTAGTTGAAAAGAGGCTGTGATATTCAAAGCAAAATATAACAGTGGTCCTTTGTTTTCTGACCAATCTAAAAATACCTGTGATTAAATTTAATTTGTTAGTGTAAACAAATTTCTTGCTGATGAGTATTATTGTTATTAGACAATGAATGCAATAGAAATAGAAATATGGGGAAAAGAAAGAGAAAGAAAAGAGGCTGTGATGTCTAGAGCTCTTGTTCAGTAGAAATGAGAAATAGGGTGGAGGAGCTGGATGGGAGTCCGGACTGAGGCCCCCATTGTGCTGGTATAGAAGTAAGGATGACGAGTGAATGTGTTTTCAGTACAAACAACATACTGGAAAATAACCTTCTTCCCCTTAGAGATGATACCTATATACTAAAGCTATTATAAAAGGAATGGAACTCAGAGAATGTCATGCTTTATGTCAGTGGCCCTCAAGCCTCATGCAATTATAGATGCAACCAAATCTAGCATTTCTGATTGGTTTGTTTGTGTTGTTGTGTGAGTGTTATACTTCCCTAGGGGTGCAGTCAGCACATAGTATAACAGTGGGAAAAAGGTGTTTTGCTCTCTTGTGGGTTTGTGTCTTGCTGTTTGCAGCAGCCATGAATTGCAGCCCCGCCATATAACCCTATCTTAAAGCCAACTGAGTGTAGACTAAAACTTCTAACTTATTTTTTAACTTTTTTTAACTTTAGGCATCAGATGTTTTGTCTCAGCAATGAGTAAAAAATGACTAAGACAAAATTTGATAATAGGAATGGGTCATTGCTGTGACAACTGTACCTGGCCATGTGGTTCAAGAGCCTTTACAAATGGCTTGTGGAAAGAGTTTTAAAAGGTTCAGAGCTATTGCCGAAATGCACAGAGCTAAAACAGCTTAGGCTGTTCTATAGGGGAGATTCTGGTCAGAGCACAAGAGACCAAAAGGCAGATAAAAAGCCCGCTGGTAAAGACCAGGCTCAGGAGGCTTCTGAAAAAAAAAAAAAAGGACTGCATTGGTTGTTAGAGTCCAGATGATGTGTGTTATGGCTTGGCAAAAAAGTTTGTCTGCATTTGGTTCATGTCCAGAAACTTTGCCTAAAACTGAAATTAAAGACAGTAGACTGATTAATTTGGCAAAAAAAATTTCAAGACAGTCAACTGTCCAGGCAGTGACGACATGGCTATTGTTAGAAGCTTTTAGCGAAGTTTATGTTGCAAATCAAAAGCAAAGAGCCCAGCAAGAGAATTTAAAACATTGTGAGTTTGACCAAAAAAAAAAAAAGCTCCAATAAAGCTATAGAGTATAAAGATGGAGCTGAGAGACTGCAATTGTAAAAAACAAAGCAAAACAAAACAAAACAAAAACATAAAAAAGATGGCTTGGGGCCAACTTCTTAATGTGCTGTAATTCTTCTCTTCCCCACTGAGGAATCCAAATGGTATCTATAATTTTTTCCTTGACTTATGCTTTTTTCCCCCTTTTTTTTATTTAAAGAGAAAAAAAAAGCAGGTCTCCACCTTTTGCAGCCTCAAACCACCAAAAATAAAAGACTTTGCTCAAGAAAACAAACAAACAAACAAACAAACAAACAAAAACCACAGAATGCCACATTCCAGAGTGGCAACAGCAGCCACAAAATGTTCCAAAATGGCAAAGATTCCAGAATGGTGGTGATATAAAGAAGCTTTTACTCGCAATCATGTTGAGATAGCTCAGTAATCCAGATACCGGATCCCTATAGCCAAAAAAAAAAAAGAAGAAAGAAAGAAAGAAAGAAGAAGAAGAAGAAGGAGAAGAAGAAGAAGAAGAAGAAGAAGAAGAAGAAGAAGAAGAAGAAGAAGAAGAAGAAGAAGAAGAAGAAGAAAAGAAGGAGAAGAGGAAGAAGAAGAAGAAAAGGAGAAGGAGAAGAGGAAGAAGGAGAAGGAGAAGGGGAAGAGGAAGGAGAAGGAGAAGGGGAAGAGGAAGAAGGAGAAGAAGAAGAAGAAGAAGAAGAAGAAGAAGAAGAAGAAGAAGAAGAAGAAGAAGAAGAAGAAGAAGAA